>JACXGK010002715.1:18905-51850 GCA_016801125.1 Novumbra hubbsi | reverse complement strand
ACTCCCCCCGTCCCCCTCTTCCATCCTCACTCCCTCTGTCCTGATTGGGTATTTGTGACGTCCTGAAGTTTTCAAACTGATTTTAAACAGCACACATTCTGCAGCCCATTCAAGCTCTCTAAGGAAAAAGCCAGGGAAATGACTTAATGGAAACGCCCCGAATGTGTACAGATCGTGACGACTTAAGCACGACCGATGACAAGTAGTGTGAAATCATTCCTTCTCTGAAGTTCACATGCAACGTAATTAAATGCAGAATGCATTGTCTAGATGTTTTAACTCTCCCATCTGACTTAAGTGTGCTGCTGCTTTAATGAGTCAAGCTCAATAAAGAATGTGAGCAGTAAAATGAAGTCATCGTTTTCACTTCCTGGTACAGATAATTTATTTTCGTGTGACCCCCATCTGTGCCACAACCTGTAGCGCAACTCCCCAGTGATGGAAGGTTGCGTAGTGTTCATTTAGAATTAGCTGCTCTGGTTTTTGAGTAACAATGAATATCCCTGTTATTTGGTCTCCAGTGTGGCTTGCGTGGCTTTCTAAAGAGAATTATCGAAGGTGAACATTACTGAAGTTGTGTTTTCATGTTCTGTGCATTTCCTCTCTCAGGCCATATCCAGGTTATGTGATGACGGCTATAAGGAGTTGAGGAAAACATCCAAGAAGCGTTCCGTGAGTGCAGACAATCTGACGGTGGTGCGATGGAATCCGGCCATCTTGTCATAACAACGGCCTCAAACGCCAAGTGTGGTACAGCGTCTTCCACGACGGACAGGAGGCGTGGCTGCCCGAGGGGGCATGTATTAGGGGGCATCAGAACTTCAACGGACACATCCAACGCTTGTCGTGTGGCGTCTGTGTGTTTATCACGCAGAACGGACCAGCTGGAACTTGCCCGGACAGTTAGTTACATTGCTGCTCTGACGGTCAATCTTTGTACTGTACATACAAGATGTTTGTAGGAAGTTGAACTGCAGACATATCGATGGCTAGGTGGGGAAGACGTTTGCACTGGCTGAAGGTCGGTGACAATATAGGAAAGGAACTTGGAGAGATGGACTTACAGAAAGGTCCTAGAAGGAAAAACCCAATTTGACTCGGAATTCCGATAGCCTGTCTTATATGGATGGGAAATCCGTCTGTATACTTTGTACATTCCTATGATTTTCTTCTGTTGGTCTTTTATGTTTTTTCGTAAAGTTCCTCTTAAAGCACCAGGTCAATTTGTACACATTCCTGACATTTACAAATGTCTACAACGTCCTTGTGACGTGGATATCAGTTAGTGTTGATAGGAAGAAAGCAAACTGCCAAGTTACAAACCTCAAGGATTATTACATTCTTACTAATGTGCAACACCCTGCAAAATAGTAAAAAAATAAACCATTTCATTTTTTATTTGTTTTAACAAATGACCCACATTTACATAAAGACCTAGAGGAAACATGAAGGGGGATATTATATAGTAAAGAAAGTTATTCGAAGACTTGAATGAAGTGCAATTCAGTTGAAGATGAACCAAGGATGACATAAATTACTCCAGCTTTAGCAGTTTGTCCCTGAGGGCTAAATATCCTAGACTCTCCCTCATGAGTGTCTCTTCTTCAAGGCTGTGTGGTTTTATCTGCATCCTCAATGGCACAATAGGGTGCCATGTGGGACGCAGGAGGTCAGACGTTCCCGTGAAGGTGCTTGGGCTCACTCCATTTCATGTGTCACTGTACTGCATGTAAGGCCTGGAACAACATGGAGGAATGGCTGTCAATGACAAGCACTTGAACGGGGGGGGAGGGGGAAGAAAAGCATGTATCAAGATCTGCTGGAAGTGTAAGAGAAATGGCAAGTTTGACATTTCCGTTATTCTGGAGTCACTGTTCTAAACTGTGGTGCCACGGTAACACGGTCGTTTAGCATTACAACATTTACCTTTTTGTTTTTTGAAGGTGCATTTCATTTTTAAATTACAGCTCTTCCAACTTGTAAAGAAACAGCACAAACATAGTTTGTAATTAAAGCCACTTTGCAAGTTTCTTCAATATATTCGATGTGTATTTAAAAAAGAAAAAAGAAAAAAAAGAATACAACTGTGTATAGAAAGTGTGTTTATACAAACACGGTTCACAAAAGCATTAAAATCTCAGAAAATCCGCATATTTAGAAAACGTATGGAGGTTGTAATGTAATCTTATGTTATGCTGGGAGATAATTATGTTGAAATATACTGCTCCAAAACAATTAAGGCACATCGGGTCTCAATAAACAAAATATGTTGAAGTTCAGAATCTTTACTATTGTAACAACAGTCAAGGTAAACCAAAATAACCAAACGATTGAGGACATCGGATGCCCTAAAACATAACGTCCCAGAGGTTTTCCATTGGTTTCTGGTCTGAGCAATGTGAGGGCCAGTCAATGTCAACAATACCTTGGTCATCCCGGATTGGCCTACATACTCTGGCCACATGAGGCCGGGCATCGTCCTGCACTGGGAGGTACAGAGAACCCACTAAGCGGCGTAAGGTCTGACGATGGGTCTGATGATTTCATTCCGGTACCTAACCGTAGTCATGGTACCGATGGCTAGCATGTGGTGGTCTGTGCAACCCACCAAGGAATTACCTACCCAGACCATCACAGGCGGCATGCCATTCACCACGGCGTCTACAGACTCTTATGTTCAGTGTGAACTTGCTCATCTGTGAAGGAAAAGGGGCAACAATGGCAGACTTGCCAATTCTGGTGTTGTCTGGCGAAGGCTAATCGGGCCTCACGGTGCTGGGCTGTGAACACAGGTCCCACTAGAGGATGTCAGGCCCTCATGGAGTCTGTTTCTGACAGTTTGGTCAGACCCATGCACACCAGTCACCCGCCGGAGGTCATTTTGTACGTCTCTGGCAGTGTTCCTCCTCGCACAAAGGAGCAGATACTGATCCTGCTGCTGGGTTGATGCCCTTCTACGGCTCTGTCCTGCTCTTCATGTGTAACAGCCCGTCTTCTAGTGTTTCTTCTATGCTCATGAGACTACTAGGACACACGGCAAACCTTCTTGCGATGGCATGTATGGATGTGCCAAATCTTGGAGCAACTGGTACTTGTGCAACGTAAATGGGCTGCAGGTACCGCCTCGTGCTACCAGTAGTGACAAGGACACTAGAAAAAAAATGCTAAACTAGAGAAGAATCAGTCAGGAAGGGTATGGAGAGAGCACCACCTGCAACCCCTTTTTCAGGGTTGTCTAGCTGTTGACTTTCATTTGCTCCAAAATGGTTGACATTGATTCCCAATCACGTACGCTTCCTAACTAAACAGGATTAGAACCCTGAAATGTAATGGACTGGGTGTTATAATGTAATGATTACGTGTTCCCTTAATTTCTTTGAGCAGTGTACATGATCAGTAGAAGGATGATTTGGAGATGTAAGGGATACATTAAACGTGGGCCTGGGGGGATAGCTGGACGCTGTCATGGCCACCCAGTTAAACTCACCTAGTGGTCTAGTCTGTGATTGGTGCAATTTGGATATGTTCAGTTGGTTTTGCGTTGTAATATTACAAATGTGTTCTTTTTAGATTTAGAGAAAGTGACTGCTATATGCTACTTCCTGTTTAAATGCGCTGTTAGCACACAGAAATTAGTGGTGTTAGGCAGTTATTTTTGCCATAATACAGTTGAATGGTGAGATGACATGCACTCAATAGGATTGACATTCATTCCAGGATCCTACTTTGATTTGTACCTCAACACAGTGTGTAAAATGCATAGAAACAGGAGTCTGAATGTAGTCATTTTATTTGCTGGTGGTTAACAGGATTTCAATCTATCGATGGCGTCTTTCCCGCTTGCGTTTCCATGACATGTCCATTGTTTTGGTCAAGGTCCTTTGACTTCTACCAAATCTAGTAACTGGAACAGTAATAGTCTACAAAACGAATGCAAACTTTGGCTGGGTTTTTCCTATAACAAACTAGCAAATCAGCATAGCTAAGATAAAATAAAATACTGTAGGGGAATGTGTGTTGTTGACACCCTAACATAAGTGAGACCAATAATAACTTATTTTCAAGAAAATCTTGTCAGTTACATTAATTATCGTTCACATTTGGGGGGTTTCATGACTACCCTGTTGCCAAATCAGGTGTGGAAGTGAAACATGGTTTTGAGATTATTTCGACATGACTCATTTTCATAAAATGGTTTCCAGTCATATTAGGTAACTCTGTGATTCCAGTCTTTCATCAGGACCAACTATGGCTGAATGTATAACATATGTAAAAAGGGATGGAGTTGTACCAAAGTATCAAATAATGAAGGATTATTCTTTTAATATGTTGCTGTGAAAAAAGTCCCCCATTTCACATAAAACTCTAAAACAGACGAAGATTAACAGTTAAGATTAGTGGACTCTCTGTAACAAAACAATCGGAACGGTGTTACAGAGAGGGACCCAATTGGAACTTGGGTGCGAGAGCACAAATAAAGACTACGAGTGAGGGAATGAGTGCAAGGTGGAATGGATGGAGAACCCATGTTGTTGTGATGAAACAGTGGAGGCATTCTAAGATTGTGTATCGTATTTATTTTATGTGTGCACATACGGTCTGGTGTTGATTTGTAAAAACCTAAAATGAACCTAATGCCCTATGGGCCGTGCCTGTTGTATAATAGGCTAGGGACTGGTGTTAAGGCCTTGGGCACTAAACTCTACCTCTGCATAGAGTTTTTACTACTTCTATCATGTTATCTCTCTTCTCTGCTAATTTTAGGATTTACAAATTTAACTTTCAGCTCTCTTGATGATTTCCTGTGCTAATGTGAGAAACTGCTGTAATTGTGAACAGTTTTTTTTTTTTTGTTTTTTTTTATTCATGTTTTTTTTTTACATTTTGTTTATTTCCATTATTTTGTTGTTCTCAGTTTGCCAAATGCAGAGGTTTGTCCTTTTGGGTACTACCCTCTTATGATGGTGGTAGCCTACGTTTTATTTAGTAAAGCGATCACAGTACCAAGAACCCTTTGGAAACTGGATGATAATTAAGACGCATGCAGACTGTCTGTCTTTGGTTTTCTTGGATGACATTTTATAAGATGTTATTTTAAATGTTCTAGGATTTTATTTTCACTAATACTTCCAGTTCATAAGCAATGTTTAAAAACCTGCACAAGAAATAAACTTTTAAACCTTGCAATACAATACCAAACAACAACTGTGGATTTACTTGACTTAGTGGTGATGATGTAGAATTCCTATATCTTTTCTATCAATGACAAAGTTTACCATTCTATCTATTTGCTCTGTTTCAAATGTTTATGCTATACCTGATCTGTACCAGTGTACAGTGGTGTTTTTTTAGGTACATGGTATGGTAGGGGTCCATCCAAGGCATGTTTTATGTTTCCCCCTCTTTGCCCCATAAAATTAATATAGTTGGGAGAAAACAAAAATAACTGAATATAACATTCAATAAAGAAATTGTCTGCCAAGTATTACAACAAATAATATAAAGGACAATGTGATTGTGTCTAAATGTGATAAACCAATGAACATATTTACAAATGCAATGTACACTCATAACATTAAGGTATAGTGTAATCATGAAAGTATAGCACCAAGTCAATTAAACTTTTAAAATGTCCAGTTAGGAGGCATTAACAATTGTGAATCAATGTCACCCATTTTGGTGCAAATGAGAGTGACAGCAGGTGCAGAGAAGAGAGGAAACCGCAAGACAACCCCCCAAAAAGAAATGCTTTTGCAGGTGGTGGCCACCAACATTTGGCTCTCAATGTCCTTCCTGACTGATTGTCTAGTTTTGCATTTTGCAAAGTGTCTGTGTCACTACTGGTAGTGTGAGGCGGTACCTGCAGCTCATTCAGGTTGCTGTGTCTTCCAGTACATTCATAAAAGCATGGAGGAGATACCAAGAAATGAGCCGTTACATGAGGAGAGCTGGACAGAGCCGTAGAAAGGCATCGACCCAGCAGCTGGACCGGTCTCTGCTACTTTTGCAAGAAGAGGAGCACAGCCATTGCCATATAAAATAAACTCCAGCGGGCTACTGGTGTGCATGTTTCTGATCAAACAGTCAGAAACAGACTCCATGAGGCCCCGAACATCCTCTAGTGGGAACTGTGCTCACAGCCCAACACCATGCAGCTGTATTGGCATTCACAGAGAACACCAGAATTGGCAGGTCTGCCATTGGCGCCCAGTTCTCTTCACAGCAGGTTCACATTAAGCGCATGTGACAGATGTGAAAGACTCTGAAGATGTTGAACGTTTTGCTGCCTGCAACATTTAGCATCACCGGTTTGGCAGTGGGTCAGTGATGTCTATTATTAAAGACCGCACCAGGGTCAGTGTTGTCTACAAAAAAAGGCCTGTTCAGGGTCAATGTCGTCTACAATAACGGACCGACCAGGGTCAGTGTTGTCTACTATAAGAAACAAGGCCAGGGTCAATGTTGTCTACTATAAGAAACAAGGCCAGGGTCAATGTTGTCTACTATAAGAAACAAGGCCAGGGTCAATGTTGTCTACTATAAAAGACCGGCCAGGGTCAGTGTTGTCTACTATTAACAACCAGGCCAGGGTCAGTGTTGTACTATAAAGGACCGGCCAGGGTCAGTGTTGTCTACTATAAAGGACCGGCCAGGGTCAGTGTTGTACTATAAAGTACTGGCCAGGGTCAGTGTTGTCTACTATTAACAACCAGGCCAGGGTCAGTGTTGTACTATAAAGGACCGGCCAGGGTCAGTGTTGTCTACTATAAAGGGCCGGCCAGGGTCAGTGTTGTACTATAAAGGACCGGCCAGGGTCAGTGTTGTCTACTATAAAGGGCCGGCCAGGGTCAGTGTTGTACTATAAAGGACCGGCCAGGGTCAGTGTTGTCTACTATAAAGGACCGGCCAGGGTCAGTGTTGTACTATAAAGGACCGGCCAGGGTCAGTGTTGTCTACTATAAAGGACCGGCCAGGGTCAGTGTTGTACTATAAAGAAAATGTATTCTTCACGTGATTACAGCTAAAAACATGATGAGGGAATGTAACACAATTCTGTTCTGATCGATGTTCTGATCGTTGTCAGAAACAAACATGGAAAAGGCTTAAACACCGGGGAAACCAAGTGTTTACACTCAGACACGTTGTCACTAAGGACCAAGGATAATTCCCCAAATGACCCCAGATTTACATTTCACATACTGAGTGTTAAGTGCTGTGACATGATAGTAATTAGAGATAGTGATAGTAAATTGATCCTCTGCGGTGACATTTACTGAGCGAGTGCTGTAGGCCAGTGAATAACAGAGGGTCTCATCTCTTATGAGCAGGCAGAAGACACACACACCTAAGTGACCAAACATGATCTCGATGCACAGCAATCCCAGGAACACTAATGTGCTACACTACACAACACAAGCTGTGTGTTAGCATGACATTAACAAAGAAAGCTGAGGGTTTAGTTAGTTAACCCTAACCCTAGTAACCCATTTACCACAAGACAGTATGATAGAAAATGAACCAAACCAATGCACGCAGCCCTTGGCAATGCCCACTCCGAAGTCTAGTCAGTCCTTTGGCCCATTTGATGTATTCAGCACTGATATTTTACAGCCTAATCCTTAACGTGTAAATTGAGCGGAGTCATTTAAATAGCTTTTACGATGAAGTCAATTCCCAGGTTTTACAGACATGCCTACACACACGCACTCGTGCGAGGGTCTCACATTCTATCTAAATCGCCCTGGGCACTCACCGAAGACCATAACTCAGGCCCTACAAAGCAGCCTCCACACTGAAACGTTTCCTCACAAATGCATGTTAATGACAGGCGGTCTTTACGTCTGCTTACTACTTGGCATCTGCCAATACTAATCATCATGAATGTTCAGTCATTGTGGGACCAGCCCAGCCGGCAGGCCACGCCACGTGTCCAGTAAAGATGTCCTTTTCTGAGATGAGGAATGGCTTTGGAACGCCAAGGTCCCTGGTTGTCCCTGGTATTTCACCCTGGTAAATGTTACATCCTACATCCTTGATCTGTCCTCTTGTTTATTTATAATTAAGCAATCATTATTATTATTATTATTACTAGCCTAAGAAGGGACAATTGGAACAGAAAGTCTGTCCCAGCTTTTAGCAAATCAGCATTTACAATTTGATATTGTCCCTGGAACAAAAAGTTTTAGACAGATATACAGTATATAATATACAGTCTCTTGCTAGGAATGATCATGATTCAACAGCCTGACAACATGAAAAAGCGGTCGCAATGACCCCCAGTATAAGGGGTGTTTGTTTTGTTTTTAAAAGTTACTGTACATTTTTTTGTAAAAAATATTGAACCGCCATTTTTTGTTTAACAAAAATATTGAAAGACATGTTTTCAAAAGGACTAAAGAGATTATTTGAAAGAGCACACGTCCCTTTCAATTTTGTAATATTTTCCTATCGAATTTTAGATCGTTCAATGACCTAGAGCAGGGTTCATAAACTCTGGCCAGTTCCACCACATTTTTTCATTGTCACCCTCTTATCAGGGAAGTATCAAGACCTGAGACACCTGGTGCATCCAATTAAAGTTGAGGTAGAACAGAAAACCGGCAGGCTCCGGCCCTGATAGGGTAAGAGTTGATGGTCCCTGACCTAGAGCATTGTTTTATCTAAAAATGTTTTTATTATATTATATTTATTTCCCTTGCTAAAACTTCCTGTTGGATGTATTTTGGCCCTCCCTCCACTATATCCTTGGTAGGGATATGGGACTTGCTTAAGTACTTAATACAGCAATTTAATGAGTAATCCTTCGGCTTTGTATTCGCCTGGAAGGACAACCAGCCAGGCACCAAAATATCTCAGCAATGCCAGGGTTGTGGACGTGGCTCTGTTACTGGTGGGTAAGAATAGCCCTTACAATGGGGCTAACTCTCAACACATCTACCGTCTTCACTTCTGTTGTCTGAGAACAGTTGTTGCTGGGACAGGATAGAAAGTGTAGACAGGGCAGGGCCTGAGGTAAGTCAGGCACAGGGGTGTATTGCAGGGTTGTTGGCAGGGGGGATACGTACTCTGGAGGCCCACAACTCTTGAGACTCAAGGATCTTGGCTCACGGCCCTCCAAGGACGTTCAGAGTTTTACTAGGAGAGATACTACTATTTCAGAACAAAAATTCCTGAAGAAAAGAGATTGGAATTGTCAGGCCAATACTTTAATTTTACTTGTTTAATAACATTAAATTGACTGGCTGTTATTGATTCCAAATGAGGGATACTATTCTTCTACTTGGAGAGATTACAGTGTCATATCTGGATGGGTATCGCTCTAGTTCCTGTTTCCTGATCACCTGGAGGTGACTTGCTTCTGTGGAGCAATTGTTTCCCTGATTTGGAGGCAGGTGTGTGATCTGATAAATGAGAAGGGAAGACATCACCAACCTCCTCCACTAATATGGGGAGACAAAGCGTCTCTGAGGTGGTCTTCATCTCCTTAAACCACAACATAACCCTAGTGGGTGAGTACCCTCATGTTTTCATTTAAAGACGCATGCAGTTTATTCCATGTCAGTTTTACTCCCTAATGAACATTTGAAGACTGAAGACTGTACAGTGTAATAGCGTGTAATTGGGTTTCGGTTTTATTATCACAGTTTCAGATAACCCAAAAGAATTGACTGCTGTTTTGCTAAGATATTCTTTTATGCAAGATTGAGGAAAGTGTTAGCTCTAAGAGCAGTAGGTAAATATCAAAATGCTGTTAGTTCATGGGGCTTTTACTTTCCCATTACTGTCTTCCAGGGAAGATCTGGCTGATCATGATGATCTTACTGAGGGTCCTGGTGCTGCTGTTGGCTGGATACCCTCTATACCAGGATGAGCAGGAGCGTTTTGTCTGTAACACCATCCAGCCGGGCTGTTCCAATGTCTGCTACGACATCTTCGCTCCCGTCTCTCTGTTCCGGTTCTACCTGGTTCAGCTGGTCCTTCTCTGTCTCCCGTTCGCCATCTTCGTCATCTATGTCATCCACAAGGTGACGACACGCCTCGCTGCCGATGCTACTCGCACCTCAGTCAGAGCTGGGCCGCTCTACCGCGAGTCCATTAAGAAGACGACCCTGACCAGGACCCCTGTCGAGTCGGAGCCCGGCGATACTCAACGTTTTACGGGATCGTACATCCTCCATTTGTTGTTCAGGATCCTGCTGGAGGGCGGGTTCGCCGCGGCCCATTACTACCTGTTTGGGTTCTACATCCCCAGGAGGTTCCTGTGCCAGCAGTCACCCTGCACCACCCAGGTAGACTGCTACATCTCCAGACCCACGGAGAAGACCATCATGCTGAACTTCATGTTTGGGGCGGGTGCCCTGTCGTCGCTACTCAACGTGGCAGATCTCCTTTGCGCCATCAAGCGCTCGGTGAGAAAGAAAACCAACAAGGACCTGCTGGAGGACAAGGTGTATGAGGAGGAGCAGTACGGGAGCACAGGCATGGAGGCCAACCTCCCTCTACTCCCCCAGGTCCTGGGTTTGGAACCTGGATCCTTCCGCAAGAGAGGCGCTAGTAAGTCCAGCGTTGCGGGCCAGGGTGGCTTCACGCCCCCGGGGGACGCACAGCGCCCTTTGACCCCTGGCTGTGGCTCTACTTCCTCCCCAGGGCCTCCGGGCTCCAACATGAATGACAAAAGCCTGTATCACACAGCCCTGGAGGAGGGCCAAGACGGGGACGGTAGTGAGGTGGCTCTGTGCCCTCCAGAGCCCCAGGGGACACCCAGGTCCATACGAGTCAGCAAACGCAACCGCCTCAAGCCGCCCCCGCCACCCCGACGGGACCCGTGCACCCCCGCTGCAGCCTCCGGAACATCTTTGTGCACCCGAAAAGTGGGCCAGTACACCACGGTGACGACGACAGCCTCAGACCAGCAGTCCAACACCGGGGAGAGCCAAGACAAAAGGTCTGAGTGGGTTTGACGACAGTGAGAGATTTCTTTATTTTCAGATGGAAAGTTCAGGTTCGAGCCCATCCATTCCTGAAGTGTCGGGACGGATGTGGAGAGTTATTCTTATTGTGCCCTAACACAGAAGCAACTGTTACAGGAGTGAAATACCACGCAGTGCTGTAATACTTCGAAGTGCACTCGTATTCTCAGGCAGCGGTTTCACACCAGGATTTTAAAATGAAATGTGATTCTGTCACTCGCGTACACGGTATTAGACAACATGCCACGTGTTCAAGGGTTATTGGACTACATTTAGCTGCCGGACGATTTTTGTTGGAGCAGATTGTGTGTGAGGGGGCCTGAACCTGGAAAGTACTACTACAATATCTGTACAGAACAAACGGACCACAACCAGGGCCCAAAACAGCATCCTGTGATTTTTGGATTAAACAAATATATTCAACTGAAGTGGGCGCAGGGTTGGTTTGGGCCCCTTTTCATCAGCACCGATTGTATGAAGTGGAACCGGTATCACTTTAGGAATGATGCAAGGGAAGATCTTTTAGTCATATGGTCTTTACTGCCAACTGTATCTACAGCCAAGTGTCCTTCAGTAACGCCCAACCTTCAGTGAAAAGCTATAATTGTTCAGCCCACCTGTTCTCTCTGTTTGTGTAATCTCTCCTCTCACTGCCCGTAAACAAAGACGTGCCTCGACCCGTCCTGGCCCTAGACATAGGCCAAAAGTCAGAAATCACTGAAGGGATGGGTCGGACATTGTTCTAGGGTCAGGGAGGTTAAGGTGGATGTGCGAATGCTCTCCTGAAGACAATGTTGTGTTGTCCCTCGTTGATGGACATGAAGTCAGGTGGTCCGGTTGAGTTAGACAATAACCCTATAAGGTTCTACGCCTTCGAGCCTTGGAGTCCAACTGGGGGGGGCGAATATACCACACCTTGGATCAAACCATGTTTGACAACATTTCAAAAATTTTATCTACGCTTGAATTAGCTTTCCTGGGTATATAGAATCAATAACATAATAAGAATTGAAACAACCTATCCCTACCTCACAGGTACCAGGCAGAGGAGAACCGATACTCAAATAATTTGTTTTTGTGTAATAATTGTACATACTCCGATAAGAAGGACAGACGTTTGGCCCCCAGGACGGCATGGGAACCCAAAGCAATTACTGCCATAGACGGGATCTGTATTTAGCGATGATGGCCTGTCACTTGTCAAGGCCTCGGAGGGCTTTGGGGTGGGAGCTTCAGACAGTATCTGCAAATAGAGCGACATGACGCAGGGTGTAACTGGACACTACTAGGACTATATATCCCAAATGTCACACTGTTCCTTACATAGTCCACTACACTTGACCAGACCAATGCATCAAACCTAGCATTCATTAGCCGACGGATGCCTCTGAGAGGAACACGTAGACATTCGTTGGCTTACCAATCAGTCATCTCCCAGAACACTGTGCTCCAAGTCTTCACAAACACGATCACATGATTCGCTAATGACGATTAAAATGACCAACCCCGAGGCAATCTTTGAATACCACATGTACATTGCTTTTATGTGGTCAAGGTTAAAAAAAGTGCATGAAAATAGACAACAGGGTTCCGTTTGGGATGTCGGCCATGATGTGATGCTCAATTCATTGTTTTATCACAACGGTCAGAATGTTGTCAGAGTGTGCTTGGTACAGTACACTGACTGTCAGTCTCAAGTCAGAGGCGGTGTGTAGCTGACCACCACAGTTTATGCTCAAGCCTGGACTGTGCTGCTTGCTAACAAGTGACACGTCTGGGATGTCTGCCTTGCCTGGGAGAGCTGAAATGTTTTCACATTGCATCGCCCTCCAGCAACTCTCTCAGGTGGCTCCATCCCTGCAAAGATAATTGATGTTGGCAGGTGACTGGGCCCCTATCAGTTGTTGATCCATGTGACTTCCTAGTCGGAAGGGTCGTCTGGGGGGGGGAAACCAGAATGGCTTGACACGGATGGCTATGAGGAAAGTTTGCCGCCATATTCAACTTTCCTGAATCTTTGTTTTTGCTATGGGAAAAGCGGGTCAATACAACTGGATATGACTAAATTGGAGATGGGGGGGGGGAGTCTGAGTAAGAAAATGGAATAGAGAATGCAACAAGCGTTTCAAATCTTTTGCACACCTGTCAGAGTTCGACAGTTTCATTAAACTGTACTTTAGATTCACACGGCCAATGAGTGCACTTCGAGAAACACCTTTTTATTTCTTCGTAAGTACATTTCATTGTTTAATCAGTCATCATTAGTGTGGCACTGTCAATCACAGCTCAATAAACACGGCAGAAATGTAAACCGGTATTGAACCAGTGAACAACAAACAAAGGACTTCACTGTATACAACTGCTATCCTTGGGGCAGATTGTCCCGAAATACTAAATGATACGCATAGATTTAGGTGGGATGGGATGGGGCCATGGGGAGAAGTTCTGTGTAAGGGGATAGCTCTCTTGATCTTGATTTGCTATTATGTTTCCTCTTATGGTCCCTTTGAAGGTAACATCAAAAAAAGCTACTAAACCCTGGAGTCTCTGACGACACTGTAATGTGAGTTACTGAGACACTAGTGCTGCCATAGGTCTAGAGGCGCAACTTATTTTCTTTTAAGGGATTTGCTGCAGATAACTGGCTTCTGTGAAATATGACCAATTTGAAAAATGATTTTGGTCTGTATTAGTTAGTAAAAATACATAAAACTCCCTCTGTGTTCTGGCAATTAGCTAGGGCTATATTTGCACTAGCAAATTCTTTGTTTTGAGGGGTTTTCACTAAGAGTAGATTTAAAATGTGAAATAAGGTGGTACAATGTCTGCATTTGTTAACATATCTCTTTGTAAAAGACCATTGCTTGAACAGATTACATTGTACACAGTTTGTTTGATTTATGAATGTTTTGAGGATAACACAATGCCCACCGCAGTAAATCATTGATTCAAAACTGACTCAATATTTCTTTAAGAAGACAAATAATCTATGTTTATATAAATGCTTTGTAATTTCTCATTTTTATTTATTAGGGTAATCTGCATGCCTTTGATATGGGAACATCTAAATAAACAATGCATGAAAATTAGTTTGAAAATGTTATTAAATAAAAATCCTTGTCAACAGTCCCACACCTTAATCAATGGTTCTGCTTACTGTATGAGCAAGTGCAGTTACATGAATCTACATGTCTGGTTATTTTAATCTAAATTCACAAAACACAGCCCTGTGAACTAATGAACTAGCCAGTTGGACCCTGCTTAGGCTACTAATAAACACAACCGAAGGCCTGGTATAAAGTATTATGTAGAACACTTTGCCCCCCTAGTGGTCAGACTGTAAACCATCTCTTTTTGAACAATGTCAGGCTTCTAGTTTTGTCTGATAGATTAAAGGAGAACTTGTGTGTGTGTGTGTGTGTGTGTGTGTGTATTTCAGTCCAGGGGACCAACGGAGGGATTAATTGTGTTACTCCACGCGGTATGAGGAACTAGCATGGGGGCTACTGAGAAGGGAACGGAGGGATTCATTGTGTTACTCCACGCGGTATGAGGAACTAGCATGGGGGCTACTGAGAAGCAGGACATTGTACAGATGATTCTCCCTCTGCAGGCTGGTTAGTGTCAACCTGACATAGTACATCCCTCGTGGTGCGAGTCTTACAACTGACAGAACACACGTTTGTGGAGCTCTGGATTTCTCAACATCTGTGTTTTTAAATGGCCCACTGGGAAAATGAGCATAAAACCAGTCTAAGGGTCATGAACCCGTCACATTTATCTTGAGTAAGTCACAGAGCCTTAAAAGGGAAATCTACATTTGCTACATGCATGTTTGGATGTAAATCAAATTAAAAAATGTTTAAGATTATAAAGCGAATGGATCAAGCCCTGAATGCTTGTTGGCAATACCCAGGCACTCTACTGAGTTGTGCTTAAGAGCGGGCATTAGCTATGGTATATTGGCAATCTATACTGAGTTGTGCTTAAGAGCGGGCATTAGCTATGGAATATTGACGATATACTACAACCCCTTGTGCCGTTTTGCTTAAATATCACACATAAAATCCACATAATATTGTTCAACGGTCATTCTTGTTTTACTTAAAACATTGCAAACAAAAGTTAGCATGTATATCGCCTCAAAGCACGGTTAAAACTGTAACTTTCAAGGAATTTGGTAATGGTTGTTGGGTTTCCACGTTATCAAGGAAGCATAGATTGCCTTTTCATTGCTACCGATGACCCCTTTTAAGTCACCATGTGCTTTATTCTATAGACGTAGTCATGAACTAGTGAGTCTGTGGAGTATTGCATTAACAGTCTGTGTGTACAGCTGAGAGGGTCAACTCAATCTAGCCTTTACTCAATCCAATCAAGTATTCAGCAAAGGTTTTGCATGAATACAGATCACTTTGCTTGGATTATCCAATTACGTTTACTCTTGAGATTTGCACGCTCTAGCACATGTTGATTGGGGTTTGTGACATTTAGGGAGAGTATTGGCAAGAGATCAGTTTTGATTTCTCACTAGGCGATGATTTGAGGTAAGAATCACAGTTGCTGTGTCCTGGCCTGTGCCGGTGTATAGGCCTACCGCACTTCATGGTCTCGCATTCAAAGATGAAACGGCTGTGTTGTGTGAGCGATCAATGGTGTTAATAAGCATGACCTGGCAATCCCCCTCATCAAACAGTGTGATTAATATTTGATGGCCTAGCCATGTCAGAATGCATCTCTTAACACCGCACGGAGAGTAGAAAGGCAACAAGCTCTTTGCTTCATAGCAGCCACTGATTAGAAAATCAGACAAGTCAATTGTGGCATTGCAATGAGACGTTGTTTTGTCTTTTGGAGACCGCAACCTGTGATTTGAAGATGCCAACCGTAATGACACTTCAAAGGACTCCCAGGATTCAGGTTTTACTTCATTAGATAAAATTCTCAGATTTGGGTTACGATTTGGGTTACGAAACAAACACCTCTCTAATAATTAAATTGTTTGACAATCCGCCACGAAACACCTTGTACTACATAGAAGTACTACATGCACAGCATTGTTTTTACCACTAGGTGGGAGTATAAAATCATGTCGGATAAACAACCGGAATTCAGATTATACGCATGCTGGTGGATGGTTATCGCACAGGTGAATACGTTTGGCTAAATTTACGATCGCGCTGTTGATATGGACAAGAGCATACTTGTCCGTACACAAATAAAACTAGGATAATTGTAAAACAAAAAAAGTACACACAAGTAGGCCACAATTAATAATCAAAGAGTTGATTTGTTGACTACTCAATCAAATTATATGACCGGTACAAGTAAGGTAGGGCTAGCGATTTATGTTGTTTGCAAGGAACACTTAACTGGCCTAAAGACATTTAAATAAAAAAACTGAAATATTAACGACCAAACTGTTGACAGTCACATTCAAAATGAAGCACATTCTGGGGGTTATACTGGATCATCTTATAGCAATGTATACGTATACTTTGACAAAAAGATACATGTTCAGCTAAAAATAAACTGGTCTCGGCCACTGTGTCCCAAGATTTGAGCCAACCACAAATGGGGCGCATTCATTCTATTCAAAACAATTCATGTCAACGCCCTAAGGTCTCATAGTAGACTACAGTATGACAAGAGATGTTTCGATTCAGCTCTATAAAATTACAATACCTTGGCTACAGACAAGTTCTGCTCCAAAAAGCGAGAGGCGCCCCAACCTTGTTTTAATACAATAACAACGTCCATCAAAGAAGAACGGTTGCGCAAATTGGACATTAGGGGACCCTTAGCGCATCTGACGGACACTTCTAACTACATGCCACCTTTATTCTCTGCCATTAAAAAGAAAGATCAAAGTCCCCGACAGATGAAAAGAACCCGTTCCCTACATTTAAACTCTATTCAACTTGGCCCTCTTTTAGTAAATTAAGAAGCGGGCCTAGGCAAGCATGTGAAGAGGTTGAACCATTATAGAGGGGATGCTCCAACTCAACCCCTGCCTCTAATTACGAGTCCGATGGTTAAAACGGTTCCCTTTGCTGCTCAGACTCACAAAAGCCTCTATTGCAGTAGTCTTCCATGACGACTGGCCGCAAGTAACCACAAAGTGCGGAATACCAGTTGCTAGTGATGTATGGCAGATTCAAAAAGCCTTAGAAAGTTACGCAAATGGTTTTACATAAATCAAAAATATGTTTTATTGTCAATATAAAAGTCATATTTGCTTTTTCACAGAGAGACATCTACACTTTATACACATTTACAATAGCTTATACATCATCTTTTATACAGAATTTACAAGTTTATACATAACCATTATATAAATACATTTTTGCAACAAAAAAATCGACCCGTAGCCTATGATATTTTGGGCACTAGTAAGGCTTAATTTAAACCATTTTTTTTATATTGTTGTGATTTATATTATAATTCTATCTGACTGGCACTATGCAAAAGTTATCAAACCACAGTTCTTGAGTTAGGAAGGAAATATGTGTTTGCTTGAAAAGAAAGAACAACACCTAGTACTCATTAGCACAGAAGCGTCTGCTGCAGATTCTATACATATGAATGGGAAGGAATTAACTCTTGTTAATGCCAAGTACATTGTTTTAACCAGTTCCCCATAATTTCCCCCCACAAAAGGCCTTGAACACTTCGTTATAATGCTAATTTGGATGAAAATAGAGATAGAAATTCACGAACAATTAACAGTCCATGTGTTTAATTTCAAACCTGTGACAGAGGCATTTGTTTTGGACAAGATACAGAGCTGGCAGTACCCGATCTCCAGGTAAGTCCTGTGCTCACGTCACTATACATTGAGCCGCTCGTGCCTTTGCTACCCCAACAGCAGCGTGTGCAGAATGTCCTCCATGAGTCCAGGGTCTTCCCCGACCATATCCACACGCCGGAGGTGATGCCCACCAGAAGGCACATAAAGTACTTTAACATGAAGACAGCGTAGTCCGGCTTGTACAGTTCATGCTCCGATAGGCAGGAGCAGTTGTGCGTTATCTCCCAACTCTGACGGTTGTGCTGCTCATAGAAGTAACACGCCACTATAATTGTTGCAGGAACTGTGTACAACACTGTAAATATCCCTATCCTTATCATCAACTTCTCCAACTTGTCCGTTTTGGTGCCACCCTGTTTGATGACGCTGCGTATCCTGAACAGGGACACAAATCCGGCCAGTAGGAACATAGTGCCGATAAATAAATAGATGACCAGGGGGGTCAACACAAAACCCCTCAGATTGTCCAGGTTTTGATTGCCTACGTAGCAGATTCCAGCCACTGAGTCGCCATCCACAGAGCTTAGGGCCAAAACCGCAATAGATTTCATACTGGGGATAAGCCAAGCAGCCAGGTGGAAATACTGGGAATAACCAGCTATGGCCTCGTTTCCCCATTTCATCCCCGCAGCCAGGAACCATGTCATGGAGAGAATTACCCACCAGATAGAACTGGCCATTCCAAAAAAATAAATCAATAGAAAAACAACAGTACATAGTGCGGGGCCAGTGGTCTCGTAGTGTATGTGTTCCACGTCATACTCCCCGTTGCAGGCTACCTTGTCATGTCCAGCGATGAGCCGAACAATATACCCGATGGAAACAAACATGTAACAAGCGGAGAGGAAAATGATGGGTCTCTCGGGGTACTTGAACCTCTCCATATCAATTAGAAAAGTGGCAACAGTTGCGAAAGTAGACACGAAACATAACACCGACCACAGTCCTATCCAGAACGCCGTAAACGTTCTCTCGTCTTGCGTAAAATAGGGGTTATGGCACGGCATGGCGCAGTTCAGGAGCTGGCCGGTCTTTACCCGGTTGTAGAGAGGATGCCGGTCAGTGTTGACTGGGACCATGGGCGAAAGACATTTGCACTGCGGCTCACAGGGAGACACCGGGGGTTTAAATTTACCCGGTACACTTGGTCGGTTATGTCCATTGTTGTTTTTATTAGGGTTAGACGCCTTACCCGGATAGTTCGTGGGTTTAAAAAGGACTGGTGAAACGGTTGTGGAGTCTGTCCTATTGTAGTCCATACACAGCATGTCCGGATTGCCTTGAACTGGTAGCAAGTCACACTTCATTCTGTCTGGCCAGGGAAAACCATATTGTCTCATAAGAGGCGCGCAGCCTGCCTTCGCTCTCTCGCAGACGCTCCTGCACGGCGGTAGTGGTTTCTTATAGTCATCTAGGCAAATAGGAGTGTACATGCTGCAAAGAAAGAACTTGAGGTCCGGCGAACATTGGATTTCAACCAAAGGCCAGAACTGGTGTACCTCTAAGCCCGCCTCGTCCTGGGTGTCGTGGTTGAACTGGTTGGGCATGTACGTGTAATTGTAGCCGATCCCTTTGCACAGAGGCACGGCTATCTCCTGGCAGGTGATCTCCTTAGCCGTGGTGCAGCTGGATCTCGGTAAAATCGCAAGTGCAAGAAGCAGGTATATCCCCAACAGGTAGTACTCCATCCTTTATGGTGTACCTGTTCTCTGTTGATACAACAGCGGTACTATAGTCCTCTGCTCGTTTATTTCTCTAGCCAGAGCCAGTCCAGTCCAATTAGATCGTGTACAGTGAACCCATCTCTTTTACTCTTTTGGCACGTAGTTGCAAGCAATTTGCAAACTGTATACTTCCTTTGGAGGAGGAGCGGGGGGAAGTAGCCTTCGGGCGAGCTGGGGCAGTCAAGATGGCTGAGGACTGAGAAGAGGCGATAGATTCAAAACACCCGGCTTGATTCCTTTGTAAATGGGTGCTATGGTTGTTCTGTATCCTCGAACAGCATCGGGACCCTCAAAATGTTCTCATGATACGTTTTAAAAAATAAATGAAGACGTCTCAAAATCGTGGCTGCTGTCTCCCAAAACACCGTTGTGTGCACTGTGCGTCCTAATTCCCATACAAATCGTGGTGCCACGGACGCCGCGTTCAGAATTTATACTGGAGACGACAAGTCCTTCCCCTATGCTCCACCGACTAATCAAAAAGCAGCAGGGGCGGGACTTTAGTATACGTCAATCATGTTTTGTTTAATAGCTTTGGTTTGTTTTTCAGTTGTCTACGTTTTTGTTTAACAATTAGAAATACCATTTATAATGTTAAAAGCCAACCAGATCTAGACATATATATAAACACCAGAATGTCAGTAGAGTAATAACCCACAATAGCAGCGTCGTAGAACAATTACTACTTTTTACGTGGCTAGGCCTACATTTGCAAGTAATCAGTCTAAAAGCCAAATCCAGAAAAAAAGCGACTGTGTTAGAAAACATAAAAACGCCGCCATCACCGTTAATGGAATAGGAGTTCGTTGTATGGCAAGTTAATTCGTGCATGATAGGGCTGCCCAGGGGGTTGTCTGTCTGTGAGAAAGGGGTATTTAGTTTTTAATTGAGGTGCTGATGTTTCGTTTAGCGCTTGCATGGGGTTCACGCAGGGCGGTAATTGCGTAAACGAAGCGCCACAGTTTGTAAAACACTGGCGAAGTACAACCTACCCCCTGCTTCTGTTAAAATCCAGTCTACTTATCTGTTAAGTGCGGTTTGCTCAAGTAAACATCAGATAACTTCGTTTTGTTGCAGTAGAAACGAGTATTCTTTGTTTTAACTATACGCTATAGGCTATACTTGGTTGTGTTTACAGAACATAAATGAAGCATTATACAGCCCGATAAAATATGAAACAATGAATAAATCACTGTCGTGTTACACAGGGTATATATATGCTTTATGAGTGCTTTAAATGCAGAATGATTAAATGCTGACCGTTTTTTGGTCAGTAAGACCATTATAAAACTAGCACGGAGTGGGCATATGACCATTAGCATCACTTACAGTTAAAAGAGTGTATATTACCACTTAACGCATTTTGATTAACAAGGAGATAGGGTCTGTCTCTGTACACCAACTGGACCCTAACCTCTGGCATATAGCTCCGTTCCAAATGGCACCCTATTACCATTTATAGTGTACTAAGTTTAACAATGCCATGGTCAAAATAGTACACTATCTGAAATAGGCTTCCATTTGGGACGTAATGCATATCTGCTGACTAAATCCGGAGTTAGGTTACGCGCAGCTCCAGCATTCCAATATTGAAAGGGTAGAAATAAGATTACTGCATCTGTTCAGAACTTAATTATTTTCAATTCACTTTGGAGACCTTCTCGGGTGGTGTGGTTAGGTTCCTGAGTGACACATGCTTCCCTTATGGCTTCATTTGTGTTTAAAGAGCCAGCAGAGCATAGCCCTTGTCTGACGGGGTCTACAATGCGCTTTGATATTCATGCACACAAGTAACCTACTGACAACGTGTTTGAATAGCCTACATCAGCTCTACATGTTTTGATAAACTATGGTATATTAAAGCCAGGTTAACTGAAATTGGACGTTTTCAATGTTCAACTAAAGTAGCGATCAATATAATGTTGGTGGTTCTGATCACTGCTCATGTTATGCCATAATATAAAGTTAATTGTTTTAAAAACAACATATTTTATCCTCCATTGTCACGTCAAAGTATCATGAAATATTTAAGGAGAAAACTGTTGGAGTTAAGGTTGGGTTTGAGCCAGGTCTTTGTCATGTGAGAGAGCTTTCACTTTTGGCAGAAACATTAATCTAATAAAATAACACACTTTAATTCAAGAGTGTGCCTGCTTGAGTGGTGAGACTTGTTGTACTGTGTAATTAGATTTTGCGTCCTATATTTGGTAAGAACTAGCTGAATGTTTACCTTAATGGTCATTCAGGACATCTACAATACAGGTGTGTTTTTAAGAGAGATATATATTATTCTTTTACTTGCACCAAAAAACCCCATTGAGATTCGAAAATAAACACGTCATGAGGGAGGCAGACAAGGATGGAGGAGCTTGCAGCCATCTTGTGGTAGGTGAATGACAGCCAGCCGGCCGAGTGTGATAGCCTACGGACGAGCGTGGTAGCCAGGCGGACGAGTGTGTTAGCCAGGCGGTTGACGAGCGTGGTAGCCAGGCGGACGAGCGTGGTAGCCAGACGGACGAGCGTGGTAGCCAGACGGACGACCGTTGGAGCCAGACGGACGACCGTGGTAGCCAGGTAAAAGAGTGTGCATTGCTCACTGTGCTTAGCCAGTTTCTGTCACAGGTAATGAATGATTGACCATTTGGAAATTCAGTTTAGTCAGTTCAGTTCAGAGGTGAAGACCCAGAGAAACTCATTGTCCACATGTTGAAATTAACCTTAGATTACATCTAGTATCACCCTAAACACAGAAACACGCATTTTATGTCTAGGTCATGGAGAATCTGTACACAGGAGACTTGGGGTCTACACCAAAAAATATTTAATTAATTCACTTCAATAAATTGGTGTTTAAATATCCTAAAGAGCTAAGCACTCATTCAGAAAGGATTTAACAAAATCTAGCCAACAAATCAAAAAACCTATACATGGCATGTTGCATACTAGCACTAAACCAGCAGTGCTTGTTAAGTCTTAATTAGCCGTGTTTACTCAGCTTCTCCTTTCTATAGAGATGGAGGAGGTGGCTCGAGGCCTCACTGTCCCCAGCCTCAGCCATACTAGGAGACTCCCCAAATGGGTCTGTTTGCTCAGGGGTTGGCCTGCTAATCAGTTTCAGGTGGCTCTTGTGGTGAGTGGGAAGTGAGTTAAGGAGATAGCTGGGGGCTTGGCATAGAGCTAGTGTTAGGTTTTGGAATGGGGTTAAGGTTGGGATTAGTGTGAGGCTGAGGGGTTACGGCTGGTAGCTTGTGTACAGAACCGTGTTAGGTCCCACTCCCCCCACTGAACCCCGAGGTGTTGGCGTGTGTACCCTGTGAATTACCTCGCCTTCAGTCTATTACCTTAACAAACAGAGCCAACCCCTCCAATCTGCTTACTGCTGGGAAGGGACAGGCCAGGAAATCCTCTGTCAGCAGCCACCATATTCATTCACACCACAGGCCATTAAACACTGTCAACAGAGTTCATTATTTTCAACCACGTACTGTAAAAAACGTCAGGAAAGTAAACCAATTATTCCTAACAGAAGAGATGTTTCGTGTGCCATTTATGTGACGATGCCGTTTCCACATGTATTCAGCCATCTGTGTCTGGGTGGCATGAGCTGCTGTTTGATTGCCTTCAGACAAGAAGACCAATTCTAATAGTGTTTTCCACTAATTGGTCTTTTGACCAATCAGATCAGCTCTGAAATATGTGATTGGTCAAAAGACCAATTAGTGGAAGAAACGTTTAGAATTTGGATGCTTTTGTGCATGCACTCGTCTTGTAAACAGAATGCATCTTTTTCTATCAGTCCAGAAAATAAACAAACCCAACAGGCTGACCTCCTTCCAGGATGCATACCTGGGCTGTAATTTTAGCAAATTTGCCCAAAACAAAGTGTGTGGCAGGTGGAAAAAGATGTAGATGTCTGGAGGGAATACAAAGCTAGAGAAATACATTCCATTATTTAGTTATTTCATACCAAATGTAAGTATGCCATTGGTAAACTTTAGACATTATGCATCTAGATCTATGGCCAACCCCTGTCCTTGCCTGGCTTTCCAGGTTATCAGGGTTACCTGGCCGGCTCTGTAAAAAGGTTAATCCAGGTCGTTGGTTCAGGAGAGAGCTGTTGAACAATGTAATTACTTAGAATTCCATAAGTATCTATCAGTTTACGCTATATCATACAGTCACCTGTGAGACGGAGTTCATGATGTTGTCCTGACCCAGTTGTGTCCTGCAGGGTGCTCCGTAGATATACAACATCTCTAACAGGCTTTTTAGCCTGAATGTCTCTCGAAGGTTCAAAGGTCCCTGCTGACTCACCTGTGTAACTCAATTGATTGACAGGTGCTTAATCCCAATGTTGCATCGCTCTTACTCCCTCCTACTCTCTACTCGTCTTAAAAAGTGAGGATCATATTATGTCCTACCTTCCCCGGTTTCCTCTCCCAACTGTTTGCTAATGGACTGAGGCACTGTATACTGATCTCTCTCTTTCTTTCTTTCTCTCTCTCTCTCTCTCTCTCTCTCTCTCTCTCTCTCTCTCTCTCCATTACTGTGTCGACAGCTGAACAGATGGCGAGGGCACAAATGACCGTCAGACGGAAGAAGACTAGAGAGAGAGACAACGCTGAGGCAGGAAGAGAGAAACTAAAATTCAACAAGCTAACACGGCGCGAAAGTGAGAGAGAGCAGATGTACAGCACAAACGACCTTGTAGACTTTGCAGCTCTCAGCCGACAGACTGGGCTGGCCTCTTCCTGCTGTCAAACCCCTCGTACACACACACACACACACACACAGACCACTGGCAGACAGACACCTCAAGTGAACCACCCTAGGCACCTATAATGCTAATTAGCACTAGGATTAAGACATGTTTATTTATATAGAAAACCAGTATGGGTAAACAAGGGCTTATTTATCAATTTAGCCCTCACATCCAGTTCATGTGCCTGGCAGACTGAAGTGGGGGAATTGCAGACGAGCAGAGATCGGTGTTTGAAGTTTTCCTGCCGAACATCTGTAGTAAAGAGAAGACTCACGGGTGGATTGCTGGTATCGGGACAGGCGGAGCAATACTCTCAGAGAGAGAGAGTGAGAGAGAGAGAGAGACACACACAGAGGAAAAGAGGGAGTGAGGGGAGAGGTAGAGAGATATAGAGAAAGACAGAAAAAAGATCAAATGGGCCCAACACAGGGTCCTATATGACCTGAGATACCGAACTCTATTTCCCTCTCATACAAACACACACACACACAATGTATCTACCTATGGATGGGCACCTGCCCCAAATTGTTAAGGGGTTTATCCGTCTAGCGTGGCAGGGATGTTGATAACACACTGAATAATTAAAAGGCACACAAATGCTGGAACAACACACATATTGGCTGTCGTTGATGCACTGTAGAGTTTGATAATGGGTATGTGTGTGTGTTTGGGGGGGGGGGGTAGTATGAGCATGTTTATAGCTTCACATAGTTGTTTTCAACCTTTAAACAGCAGAAGTAAATGTAGATAAACCTTGTCCTCCCCCCCAGGGTCCTCTTGCCAAAACACCACTTGGTTGTATCCATCTACTACCTCTGCCACAACAAAGCCGCCAATCCTTTACTTTCCTGCATACAATGTTATACATTTACAAATTTTCAGGACACAAAAGTGCACATTAGACGTGGGATTGCCATCAAGGGGGGGAGTTCTCTGTTGCAATCTGTAAAAAAAAATATATTTTGCAGCTGCATATTGCCCTGTGGTACGTTTCCAGATCTTGGGAGGGTAAACTAAGGCCAGGGACACAGACATAGATAGTAATGGGCCATTTCTAACTCAGCTAAAAGTTCATGGACAACAGACCAGTTTATTCTCTCTGTAGAAATAACACTTTACCGAAGATTAGACATTCTAACAGTTACGATAAGAAGTGGAATTTCGCCACAGCTCTCTAATATACTAATGTTAGCGATAAGACATTGGTGTGATGGAATACACTGCCTCAACAATGGAATACACTGCCTCAACAATCTAGAACAAATATTTTGAAGTTTTCGACGCCTGTTTATAAGACAATACGAGGTTTAGCATTCATAGTGAACTTAGATACTGCCCCAATATAGCAAACAGAGAACACGCTAGTATTAATATTAGGAAGATCAAACTAGACATTTTAAAGCATTAGTTATTTTTTTTAAAACTGTTAATCACCGTGCCCCTTACTCATTACTAAACGATAGTGCTCTCTCGTGTTTTGTTTGCCTGATGCTAGTACCCAACGCACCCATTAGAAGCTACAACAGATAAACAACACACTTGAGTTATTATGGACGTGTTCATCCCTAAATTAAATGAACACAGATTTAGCTGCAGGAATAACTTTCTTCAATGATAATTTCCTTTTGACAAACAATTTAATGTTGTTTCACCTTTCACCTAGTGAAAGAAAAATGTACTCCCTAGTATGAAATGGCCCCGAAAGAGCCTCGGTCAAAACCAATGCACTGAAAATGGAATAGGGTGCCATTTGTCATGAAGCCCACATGACTACTGGGTGTCAGAATCCATTTTGGTGGAGCAATCTAATTTCTCCTTTCAGGTATTTTACAAGCATAAATAAGGGTGTTCAACTTCTCAATGTGAGTGGGACACGGAGCCA
Source organism: Novumbra hubbsi (assembly GCA_016801125.1). Taxonomy (NCBI): domain Eukaryota; kingdom Metazoa; phylum Chordata; class Actinopteri; order Esociformes; family Umbridae; genus Novumbra; species Novumbra hubbsi. The sequence goes on along the minus strand of JACXGK010002715.1, from coordinate 25,701 downwards.
CACTAAACATTTGTGTTTGCGCTTTCTGGTGTATTTTCATGACTAGAGGAAGTGTTTGTGTAAATGAACGTGGCACCATGTATATATATATGCTATGTTTGAACCAGTTACATTTCAAGCGGTTAGTCTGCCAAATTTCAAGGTTGCAGAGAAGTAAAATAAATGATGACCAATGCATTTGAGAAAATATGATTTAGGATTCAATGTCAGAAACCTTCTGACCTGATAATAACTGACATCATGACTGGACCAGGGCCATGCCCTTTGTTTCCAAATGTTGATCCTTTTTGACTAAAGTCTTTTAAATAACTGAAAGATTTTACTCATCTGATCAAGGATTAAAGACCAACTTTCAACTCTAGTTGACAACTTTCAGCATTTAAACCCATGACATTATTATAAATGTGCAAATAGAAGGCATTCAGTGCTGCTATATGCTTAAAGTTAAATATGTCTAGTAAGTTTGATACTAGTTTGATTCCAGTTTGACAGATTCAAAATTATTCCTTTCAAATGTTGAATGACTATACATATATTATAGTTATCTAGTGTAATGCAAAGGAGTTTGCTAACAACTTGAAAATAAATATTGTTTTTGAATTGAAAAAAAATCCAACATTTCTATGTGCAATCAAGATAAAGGAATTACAGATTTCACTGGCTGACATTGTGCTTACTGCAACACTAGCTTGGATGCTTCCAAAAAACTCTTCACCCTAAATCTTGGTTCGAGTGCCAGAAGACATGTCAGAGACTCTGGACCTAGTGGCAGAAGGTTCTATGGTCTGATGAGACCAAAATAGAGCTTTTTTCCCTCAACGCTAAGCGCCAAGTTTGGTGTCAGTATGATACCATTCACCCAGAGATTCGTGGTGGTGGCAGCATCATGCTAGGGGGATGTTTATCTGCATCAGGGCCTGAAACGTTTGGGAATATAGAGGGTACAATGGATGCAGCAAAGTACAGAAAATCTTGGAAGAAAACCTTCAGTAAGAAACCTAGTACTTCATAAAAGATTAATCAGGGCAATGGCCCCAAACATACAGCAAAGGCCACACTGGAGTGGCTTCAAAACAAAAGATTTTATTTCTTAGTGACCTAGTCAAACCCTTGACCTTTATCCAACTGAAAATATGTGGTAAGAATTGAGAATTGCTGTAAACCTGTTCCCGATCCATCTTGACGGAGCAATTTGCAAAGAAAAATAGGCAAACATTGGTGTTTCCAGATGTGCAAAGTTTGTAGAGACTTACCCAAATAGACTCATGTCCTGTGTTGACTAAAGCAGGGGTCTCAAACCGGTTCCACGGAGGGCCGAGTGTCTGCAGATTTTAGTTTTGTCCTGTAAATTGGTTCCAGGTTCAGACCTAAATAACCAGATGAGGGTAGACCTAACCAATCAGTGACATAATTAATCAATCAAGTACAAGGTGAGAGTGAAAACCTGCAGACACTCGGCCCTCCGTGGAACCGGTTTGAGACCCCTGGACTAAAGGGATGGTTACTTAAGCAGAACATCATTTTCAGTTTTCTTTTCTAAATAACTTTGTAGATTTTATTTTTCACTTAGACATTGTGGACTTTTTGTTAATCCACAGATAAACTCTTTATAAAATCAATTTTGATTACATGTTGTAACATCCTTGGGTGACAAAAAATCCAAAGGGGTAAATATTTCTGAGAGCCCACTGTATTAATAACATATCTAATGTCTACCATATTGGATCTGCAGAATCAAGATGTGTCTACATCAGTACTCAACCTCAGCTGTATTAAATGAGTATTAAAAGAGTATTAAATGATGTGAAACCACAGCATAAACCTTTATTGATTGATGCAGAAACAGGAATACAACTGGAAAGTTAATAAGTCTAGACTTATTTTTCAACAGTTCTTGATCAGCATGTATAAATGATAAAAGCCAAGTTCTCCACAACTTTCCTATTAGCACACTGTCATTTCAGACTTTTTCTGTTTTGGGTGCTTGGCACATATGTGTTGCTCATATTAGGTTAATGGATGACAGAGCTAAGATTCTTAGATTTTCACTTTGTTTCATTGTGATTGATTGAATCAGATAGATAAGGTAAGAAGGAGACGCCATAATGATTTAACTTATAGTTGAAGATTTTATCTGGCTGTATAAATACTATTTAAATTCCCTGTGGCCTTTATCTGTCAGTGACACCATTAAGATAGCTGTCTCCAGACATAATACATTTGGTAAGAGGACCATTGTACCAAAGAATGATATAGGTGAAGTTCAAAATAAACTGTTAGCAAGCCAACTTGCATGTCTTTAGAACAAAATATAGCCCATTATTCTAGATCAGGTATTGACAACCAATGACATGCATGTCAGGATTTGCTTTGGCATGACAAGCATATTGATCAAATAAAATAGTGAATTTGCGTTTGTTTTAAAATTGAAATGGTTTTACATTTTAAGTGGCTACTGCTTTGAATGTATAAAGATAATGTATTATCAATACAGTTAAGAAAAGGAGTGTCTCTGATACAATGCCAATTCATGCCCTCCGCATTCTTGTTTTCATACTATTTTGTGCTTCGGCAACTATTTGCCCTTTGATTTTTAATCTTTCTGTTGACCGTTTCCATATCACTAGTGGTGAATTTACCTTACATTTTCAGTTTTTATCTACAATGTTTTGGTTACAGTATGTTCATGCATTTAAAATATAATTAAATAATTTCTCCCTTATTTCCGTCAAAATGGACAATGAAGATAATTGACATTGTGGAATGATATATTTTGACGTTGATATTTTTCACTATATAAAAGTATATAAAACTCCACCACCTGCATTGCCAGTCTTCCTTTTCTTCTGGATCCTCACCATCCTGTTCCACCACACCCAAACGGAGAGAAACTGATGACATATCTAGAACCATCCATCATTCACTCGAACAGTGTCCATAGTTAACCTAATGAATTTAATCTCCAACGCCCGGTTGACCACAGGCCTTCGTAAACAGCACCAAAAGCGACGATCAAAGTTTCTTGCTAGGACAGTTCAATGCCCAAAACATAGGTACTGTTCCATTTCATATTTTAATTTGAAATGCACAGATGGATGTGTCAATCGTTGTTAAAATGACCAGATCACAGAAACAATGGCAGGGTATTGTGACATCACAGATATGCTTGCCATGCTCACAACCTGCGCTGGAAACAATAGGCGGTAGATTAAATGGAAATAAGGTAACTATGATATATTAATGGTTGCCATACACTTGTATGTTGAATCAACCACTCTGACATTTTGTTGAGCAAACTCATAATCCTAACCCGCCCAGAGGAAAGAACACTTACGAAGAGTACCTAAACATATGTCCTGGAACGGCCATTTCAGAGTAACTAGTGCCAAATTAAAAACCCTAAAAGATTAGAAAGTGTAAATTCCATGTTATTGATATTTAGGCAGCATAATAGTAGTTAAGCAATGTACTAACAAAAGATTACTGGTATTGCAATCAATCAGATAATATAACCGCAATAGAGAATGCTGGGAAATTATTGCCATGGTTTTGAGCAAACGTACATTTGTAATTTTACTCAACCGTATTGTTCAATTCCAGGTCATGTGTTTGAGGATATCTTGTAGAATAGTAAGGCAAGGAACTGCAAAAGAGTACCAGTACCAATATGTAACAAGTGACTGGTGTTTTCCATATCTGAATTGTTTTAATGTCCATCATTAAATGTTTATGTCCTTATTTACTGCTATCTTACATGCCAAGCTAACGTACTTAATGAGCTAAAGATCTGAAACAAACTTATTTAACATTGAAACCTCAAATTCCAACCAAAATCAAAGAAAATTATTACCTTGGAAATTCAATATCTATTTGATATAGTTGGTTAGCCTAATTGATTTTGCAAGCATTACCCTGGGCATTTAGAATTAAATGTGAAGCTAATAGATAAGTGATAACATCACATTTGCATTACCATTCTGCAATTATTCAGTTACCATTATAAACGTCACTAGTATTTTTATTTTGTGCAATAAACCTGTGTCAATGGGAACCTCACTATTGATGTAGAACAACATAGACGGCCTGCATAGTAAAATGGCTGTGTTTCTTTCCAGGGGCAACTCACAAGAACACCTGAGAACCTGTATAGTGAGGGAGAATGCAGAGTGCTTGAAGTGCATTACATTTGGGCTGTTCTTCTGCTTGTGTGAACAGGAGACTCCAACATCAGCATAGCTGGGTGCAGCTGTTGTCATTAGTGACAGGCTGCTAGCTTAAGGCACTTTGTTGGTTGTCATATTAGCTATCCTCTTTGGTAAATTAAATGGCCTCTAATGATAATAAAACAATGGATGTTTAGTTTCAGTGTTGTGCATTTAAAATGATGAATGATGACAAGTGGCCAACCAACATCAATCTTTCTTGGTAGTAAAACAGCAATGAATGGATACATTCACAAGTACAGGAAAAAGTATAGTCCTATTCTTACTTTGTTTTCAAGAACCCCCAAGTACATGTCTGGCTTCATTCACTTGCCGATTAAAAGTAAAAAGTATGGATCTCCACAATAGGGTCTAAATAAAAAGAAGCACACAAATTGAGGTACAGCAATGCCTTTGCCAAGTTAATATCATGTTTCAGGTTACTTGCATGAAGTTGAATACCATTCAAAGACAATGAACAAACTGCCAATCTGATTTATATTCAATTGATTTTAAATGAGGTTATTTTCTATGCATGTCATTGTAGGAAAACCATCTGTAAAAAAGGGAAAAACAAATTCCCGGACAGCTGGATGTCTTATGGTCTAATATGGCGTCACAGCTCGTGCTCTTCTGAGGGTCAGAAATCGGAACGCAGGCCTTCCTACACTGTCACGGTGACTGATGTTTGATTGACAGAACAAGGTGGATTCACCTAAACTTCTGACCTATGGCTTTCTCCTTCTCAATCTCTGCCTCTCTCCCCTCCCCCACACTTACCTCTCCTCTTGAAACCCGATGAGTGTAAATCTGGGGTGGAATGGCTTGGGGCAGCGACCTGCTCTAGAGAGGGTCAATGGGAAACAAAAGCCATTCAGGTGAAGGATCCTGGAGACAGGCTGGGCTCCCATGGAGATAAGAATTAGAGTGGAGTTGTGGCTAATGTACTACATAGCTTTTGCATAGGTAGCACATTAGCAACGGAATGCAGGTAGGGCACATAAGTCTGTTTCTGTTTGGCTGTGTGTCTGTTTGTGGAAAACATATTGACTGGAGAGTAAACACACGCTAAATCCCAATAGACATTCCAGGCATTACGGCCAGTCTTGAAAATATGCCACACAGGGACGTTAATCCTTCTTACGGCGGCTTAGCTTGAGAAAATTCACAACTTCTACAAATGCATTATAGACCTGAGATTGAGAAGTCTACCCATGTTACTAGTCCAGATCCAGCCAATTCCCTGTGTGGGACAAGGCAAATGTCAATAGGATTCCCTCAAACCTCTTCGAGTTACACTCCAGAGAGAAAACTGTGAAGAGGGAAATCTAAACCATTTAATCATTTCTGCACTAGGGAGGCTTATGATTGGTCGGGGGGAGAATTACATACACATTAAGAGTGCTTGTTGATTCTTCTCCTTGCAGCCCCAGTTATTCAATCCTAGTCACCTCTAGAAGGTGTAGTTCCCTCACAGAACCACATGGGCTCTTGAAGACGACAGCTCAATCCAACAGGTCCTTTAAACATGTCACTAGCTATGTCTGTTTGTACTGTGGGAACTCTTACCACTCCCTACCCATAAATCTTTCTCCCAACAACTTCTGAATACAAACTATAAGGCGTTTTAAAAACAATCTAACAGTGTTCTATGTTCCTAAACTACCTCACCCTCTCTGGGGCCTAATTATGCTCAGCTTCAAATAAAAACATTTATGTTTACAACAGTAAAACAGTGGGCCGAATTGGTCTTAATTCTATTCTCAGAGATAAAGAGACAGAAAGCGAACGAAAGAGAAATTGAGAGCAAGAGAAAATGAGAGAGAGAGAACAAGGAAGCTCATATTCAGGGCAAGGGGGCACCACCACTTATGGCCAGGCCGGATGGAGGTAGAGGAAGGAGACATCCTGGGTGCAGTAGTAATTGTGTCTCATTAATTCTTACAGTAATGCGGTGTAATGCAGGCTGGCTATACAGGCTATACAATTAGCAGGCTCAGCCCTGAATAGGCCGGCTAATCAGGGGACAAAGGCTGGGGCTCAGCCATCATTACAGCCGAAAGGAAGTGTTGCCATTGTCTGAAAAACCTACCAAGAATCCTTCATTGGTCTTTCATAGGACAGATTCGTTTATTTCCCCCCATTTAAACCAAACATTCAGGTTTTGCTGTGATTCCGGGTGGCATGAATTATTTGGCTTTTGCCATACACAAAATATTAGACTGCCTTCAAGGTATACAGGCATGTTGTTGGATCAACTTCACCTTGTTCCGAGCTTGTTAGATCTGTAGGCTAAATTTACTGAAAAATAACTGGCTTTTTTTCATATCTTGAATGAACATAACTTGGCTTGGCTTATTTTAACGCTCCCATTCTCCCGTTCAACTGCCATCCCCCACACCGTACGCTTTTCCTCTGGCCCACACACACACACACACACACTCACTCCAACCTGTCGACTCAGCAGTCTACGTGACCTTTCGTCACCCCGGAAAGGTGAGAAAGGAGAAGAAAAAAAACCAGTACAGCACATTGTCTTTCCCTCCACTCCTCGCTGCATCTTTATTCCTCATCCCTTCATCCGGGCTAATCAC
>JACXGK010002715.1:0-18805 GCA_016801125.1 Novumbra hubbsi | reverse complement strand
CCAATGTATTCTTTGTGGTGCACGACGGGGTCTACAGGACTGTGACTGAAAGCAGCGTGCTGTTTAGGGAACGGGTGGCATTTGGGACAGATTCATAATATGACGTATTGTTGTAGTCATCAAAATGAGTAACAAGTAAAATTGGGACAGAAATACCTAACTCCTACTTCTGAAACTCCTATTTATTTCATAAGAACAAGATTGGTTGGTCGGTTCCATCTGATTTATCAGTTAGTTGTAACTTCCATGAGTAGTGGTGTTTTGTCTTCAGCCCGATATCTGCTTCTTTGTTCAGGGAGAAAGCTGCTCAGTCGGATTTGTTGTGGATTACACAGATGTAGGCTAAAAAACATGCACATAGATAGGTGACATTTAGGTAGTCCATTACCATGCTTAAATGTGTGGGTTTTTCTTATCTATACTAATCGTGTTTATCTGGTTAGTCCTCATTATATTGGGACTTTCCACATCATAATTTCATACACAAACTCTGCTCATTTCAGTTTCTCTCTTTATCCTCTGTTACTCAGATCCCACTAAATAAATGACAACATCTGGGTATTAATGAGGAGAATTATATTTGTGTTATTTCACTGCAGGTGCCCAACTACAGTGACAAATGGCAAAATGCATATTTAAACAGTGAGAGCTATTTTCTTGGCATGTAGCCTAAATCAAACCACACTTATTTTTGTGGTCTTTTCCATTTGAGGGGAGCAGGAGGGTGATACGTTGTTTGTTAAAATAATTTCAAATTGTCTTTCCTAGTTTTGTTGGAGCTAATGCTAAAACTATTAGCATCTTTATTGACCTGACTTTATTTCCTCAATTGACCACAGTATTTGTTAGGTTTAGCTAGAAGTATTGAAGTGTTGTGGAATAAGGCTACTGTATATTTGACAAGAGTTTGTTAGCATAATACGATGAAGTTCAGTGCTCTGAAAATATTCTGGGTAAGATGTGGTCAAAAGTCCCATCTGACTAGTTTTTATTGAGATAATGTTTTTAAATGGATGACCTAGTTTTATGGGTAAATTTTACACGTAAAAAAAAGTTTAAAAAAGCCTGACAGATTGACATAACTGCCTTCCATAAAGCACATTGTTGAAAAAAGGGTCAAATTTAATCACAGTGCCAGATTATATTATGTTTCACATTACAAGTTTGATATTAGTTGCTTCCCTATCTGTCAATAGGTGTATAGGTCCAAGAGACACTTTAAGATGGAAACAACCAAAACCTATCTGTCCCGGCGGATGATTTCTTTCATGCCGGGGGGTGGGGGGGGGTTACATATGGAGGTGAGGTCAGTTGAACTTAAGGAAGGAAGTGAAACACTAGGTCAAAGGCCACTGTGTTTCCAGTCTGTGGTTGTTTACGTCTAGATCCAGGCCATTCAAAAGGAATAGGGCTGGTATTCATGCGTAGCGTAAATATCTCTTCCGCTAGCTTCCTGTTTGCCCTCAGTTCCAGTGGTTGACCAGAGCCAGGTTTCCATAACATGATAGAAACCTGTAGTCTATGGATGATTAGGAACTCGCATCCCAACGTGTTACATATGACAGGTTCTAACAGCTTCTGAAAAAGATCCATCCCATCACAAGACCATGAGAACCCGTGGCACAGCGTTTCCTCATCATGCTTTAGTCTTTGGAAAGTGGGCGGTTGTAATTGAATTGTAAACTGGGTGGTTCAATCCTGAAAAAGGTTTGAACGGGACTGGTAAGAGGTAGGAGGTGTAGGTGTGGCGATATATGCTCAGCTCACCATGCCTCAATTACCCAGTCATTATGGAAACAACGTTGCAAACGGGTGCATAATGGAAAAGGCACTATCGGAGTCTGCGTACTCAGTCTGTGTGTACTCACGTGTACTCAGTCGAATTGGGACATTAACTTTAGAGATTGTAAATGTCTCAGGCAGTCTGCTCACTCTGTAGCCCCCATTAGCAAAACAACAGGAAGAGTCCATAGAGTCAAACAAGGCAATTCGTTAACAGTCTTGTTAATCATTTGTTTGCCAAACAGTCATTATCACCTGTAATAGAACAAGGAGAATAGGTTGCTGCATACAATGGCCACAGCATCTTCCTTATATTTTTGGTTAAAGTATCACAAAATACAGGCATTCTATGAAACAACGAAAAAAAGGACTTTCAATTAAATGTCTTAAACATGAAATGTTCCCCCTGCCTTTACATTTCCCTGTAGTGTATTTTATGTATTAAAGCCTCGTGTTGCAAGTTGAATAATAAAAGTTCACAAAATAGTGTAGCATTTACAACTCCGATAGTCTCCGTCAGGCTTTCCTAAACTGAGGACACTGCATAAGTATTGTTGGCAATTCCCCAGCCTAGTCTGAGGAAAGCGCTCATTTTAAATAAATAAACCCTAGGTGGGAGAGGTAATCTTTATTATTTGTACTGTACTGTAGACTGAAGTGGTTTCTCTGTCTGTCTATATGCATTGCATGTATGGCTGGCAATATCAACAGTAGTTCTCTAAAGCAATTAAAAAGCACAAAAAGTATTCTTCGACTTGCTTGCTGCAGCTTCTCTCACGTCCATAACATGAGAATCACATAACACAGAACAACTACAGATTAGCTATAGCTTCATTTAGCTACCAATGTTTTATTTTTCTGGTACAAGTGGTACAATATACGGATATTTACTATCAATCTTGGAACACAACTGTCAAGATGTGCCAAAGGCCAACATCTCCAGCCACGGTACATTAAGACACAATTTGGTTGACAAAGCAGTGTTTCCCAGAAATACAGCTCTGGTATAAATTAAGAGAGCACTGCACCATTTTCTTTCCTTTTCAAAAAAGTTGAAAATTAACATTTTGAGTGAGAAATAGAGGGGTTCAATTTAAGAGCCCACTGCAAATTTGTTGTGTTGCATGTTGCTAGACTTCAATCAATAAGGTGCCCTTAAACCACATAAATTAACCTTAAACAATTTCTCTAGATAGGTTTCCATTTGTGGTGTGTATTTTCATAGAGCTTAAGCAAATAAATCCCTAAAACAAGTTCCAATTAAAAAAACAACTAATGAGGCCCTTTTTTTTTTATATATCTGAAAATCTGCTCCATGGCACCAGATATTTGGTGTATGAACTCAAATGTTAATGTTAAGGGAACATAGATGTCAACCCAGAGATTTTGGTTATTAATTTATTTCTTGGTCAGTGCAGCCAGTTAGATTTTATATGATTTAGCAACAAAAACGACAACAATGGCTCCAGAACCCAACAATGAACTATTGATAAATGATGTAGTCACCTCAAAAAGACACCAGACGCGACATCAGCATGTCCGTTTGGACTTTGTGATAAATGTTTAAATTGCCTGCATGCTTTCATGTTGTGTCCTAATTCGGTATGCAAAACCAGCAGTTCAAGAGAGCACAGTTGAAGGAATTCCTACTTGCCTGGTTAAAAATTAATGCTGCTGTCAATGTTGGAACATTATGTTACTTTTTAACGACACAGTCTGTTAAATATTCAATCTCAGCAAACAGACTGTTCTTTTACTGTGCCTTGTCGCCTGTTGTGTGGGTGTGTGTGTGGTTGTGGGTTTGTGTGTGTGTGTGTGTGTGTGGGGGGGGAGTGGGTGTTTGTGTTTTTGTTTTCGCAAGTCTTCTGTTTACTCTGATGCCAGAATTTCAGCTTAATTGGGATTTCTGCAGAGGTTTTCTCAGAGTGCAAAACAGCAGCAAGCCAACACTATTTTATTCATTATTCGTACACATGATTGTCTGATGGTAATCTATTAGGAAACCTAATTTAAGGCACACACATTTAAAGTTTTCACTACCAAATGAAATTAGGTGTAATTGGAGGCTGAGAAACCCGTCATCAGAGGTAACCTGTGTTGACCTTACCTCACACCCAATCACTACTCTGGCCAGGTAGAGGGACACAGAGAGAGGGGGGAGGGAAAGGCATGCCTAAACACACACACACACCAGTGGCCCGGAAGGGGCAAACACAACCACTAACAAAATACACGCCCCCAATACAAACACCCACCCCCCACACCACAAAACATTTCCACTAATACGATGACACACCCCCAACACACCACCCAATACCACAACGCATATTCACTAATACGATGCCACACCCCTAACACCCTCCCAATACCACACCCCCAATACGCCCCCCAATACCACAACACGTATCCACCAATACAGATAATAGGCCTCTGTACATCTATGTAGATATTCCATTGAACATTTGCAGCTTCCATCTACAATAGTCATGTTCACCATTAACAATGTCTACACAATCAATTTGATGTTATTTTAAAGGAAAAAAATTTGCTTTGAACGACAGTGCATACACACACATACACACTGATAACATTATGACCACTGACAGGTGAAGTGCAAAACTAGTCTCATCATCATGGCACCTGTCAGTGGGTGGGATATATTAGGCAGCAAGTGAATATTTAGTCCTCAAAGTTGATGTGTTAGAAGAAGGACGACTGGGTCAGAGCATCTCCCAAACTACAGCTCTTGTGGGGTGTTCCTGGTCTGCAGTGGTCAGTACCTACCAGAAGTGGTCCAAGGAAAGAACAGGAAGTGAACCGGCAACGGTAATGGCCAGCCAATGCCTCAAACTACTGCTAACGTCTTGGTGCCAGATACCACAGCACAGCTTCAGAGGTCTAGTGGAGTCCATGCCTCCATGGGTCAGGGATGTCTGGGTGCCAGATACCACAGCACACCTTCAGAGGTCTAGTGGAGTCCATGCCTCCATGGGTCAGGGATGTCTGGGTGCCAGATACCACAGCACACCTTCAGAGGTCTAGTGGAGTCCATGCCTCCATGGGTCAGGGATGTCTTGGTGCCAGATACCACAGCACAGCTTCAGAGGTCTAGTGGAGTCCATGCCTCCATGGGTCAGGGATGTCTTGGTGCCAGATACCACAGCACACCTTCAGAGGTCTAGTGGAGTCCACGCCTCGACGGGTCAGGGATGTTTTAGCAAAATGCAAAATAGGAGAAGAATCAGTCAGGAAGAAGGACAAGGAGAGAGTAAGTGTCTGTGGCCACCACCTGCAAAACCATTCCCATTTTGGGGATCTGCTGTCTTAATTTGCACCCAAACAAGGAACATTCATTCGCGTATGCTTCATAACTGGATAGATATCTATGAAGTTTACCTAACTTGGTGTTATACTGTGATGATTACATGTTCCCTTAATTCTTTTGAGCAAAATATATATATGTATATATATATATATATATATTAATATACACATACTTACACACAAATAAATATGATATAGAGTGAAAGTGGCAGAGATCAGGAAAGGCGGAAATCCTTCCTAATTACATAATAATGTGAATGTTATATATTATGCATGGCGACAATGTTGATCTATCTGACCAGAGAAGCACCACAGCCATCGGTTCTCCTGCTGAGAAAAGAACTGACGGCAGGAACTAATTCAACCAGTTGTAGTCCCAGCTTCCCACAAAGCCACCCAAATTCCAGCACAATGTCCCTAGGAATGGCCTATTGTCTCTGGGCTCGGACCACCCTGATCACCCCTCAGTCAACCACACAATAGACCCGGACGAGGTGGTCCATAGGCTCTGCCTGTGGGTCACTGGGAACAGACTCTTAGCGCTGACGAAGAATGATGATCAGACCTCCTGTGTATGGACTGGCGTGCTGATGTTTTGATAGGATATTCTTAGTATGTGCCGTCTGTGGGGTTCTTCTCTAGGCAACCAGGACCAGGGCATGTCGGCTCATTGCAGCTTATCTGTATCGAATGTAGGTCCATTGGGTTCTATTACTGTTATGGAACTATGGTAAATGATAGACACACGTACAGATTCCCACTGACTGATTCAATTATGGCTCTGCCATCTCCATCCCACTCGTTTGGACTAGACAATTAGCCAGAACAAGAACTTTTGAGTTCTACATTACATGCATTGACTGTGGTGATTCACTGGGTTTTGTAGCAGAGCTTAAGAATTTGAGCCTATTCACAATACTGGTAGGATGTTTACATTTTAAATTACATTAAAATAACTTATAGATACACGTTTCCACTCACTCATATTGAGCCGACAGAGCTTGGTGAAAGTTCTGTAGAGCTTTGACAAAGAAACTGAACAATTTGCCCAAAATAATTCCGCATTTCTACTCTTAGGCTAGCTGACCTAGCCGAACCAGCCAGTCATACATAATGTGAAAGGGACGCTGATAGTCAGTGCACCACTCAGGGTTGAATATGTTCCATAATGAGCTAACTAGCTACAGCTTCTGTTGTAGAGGTAGTCACTAGCTAGCTAATGTAAGGTATAAGGCAGCAGCTGCCACTTGCCATCTGTTGTGGACTAAGCACAGCTGAACAAAAGAGGATAAAGCTGAGAAAACAAACTCATTTCTGATAATTGTCATGATTTAGCTGGCTCACCTATGTATTTAATCCCTGTCAGTAAAGTCATTAGCGCCTCCAGTGAAAGTCTGCCGGTATCTTCTGAACCTAGATTTCACGTCACTGCTCAGGTGCCTACAATACACACTGGACGATGCAATGCGTTCACAACGTGATCGTTGAGGATATCACTGCCACAAGGGCTGCACATTCCTGTAGATAATGTGACCATTTATTTTGCACGTTTTGTAAATGTGTTTCTTATTGCCAATGCACAAAAGCTAGTAAATGTCAATACAATTCTGGTAATGTAAATAAGACCTTAATAAAGGCCGGCACTGTTGACATCTCACCCACATTGATGATCCAATCTGTGGCTCCTAATGACAAGGCTGAGGCTACAGTCTGGAGGATCTGGGCGGCTACACCAATCCACATCCATCAGGAAAGAATAATGTCATCACTAGCTTCCTATCAGCAAGGCGCCAAGTACCCGGTGAAATACTATACAGCATTTCACTCCCCTGATGTTTCCTCTTTGGGATCAAGTGGGGAGTCCATATCTGATTGGACGGTCTCTGCATTTGGAACAGGATATAAGGAAACATGAAGGCCTTCAAATTGGCCGACGCTCCATTAACTATTTTAAACAGCCCAGTTTACCTTCCCCTGTGTTGCTTTGCAAACTGCAAAAATTGGTAATGTGTGTATGGCATTGTGTGGAATTGGAGGTTATTTTAGTGAAAAAGTGTGTGTGCATTCACATGTGTGGGAGGGTCTTTACCTGACAGAAGGGATAACCCTGTTCAATATTTGGAGATCCTGTATTTTAGTAACATGTGTAATATGGATTGGGAAACAGTCCAAAACCTTTACTTACTATTTTACAGTACTACTTACACCATAGCAAATTCCATGGAGGGGCAACCCTACTTGGCATAGAAGCTGATTCTGATTCTGACATCCTGTAAAGCAGATGCTCTACCAATAAATCTAATTTCCTTCCTGTACAGTGGGAAAATAAGCTTCCTGTTAGACACCTTTGACTTGAGAATGATTTCTACAGAATTTGTGTACGGGTTTTGAAACAGTTGAACAGATTATGGGTTGTGTCATCATACCTGTCTTTAGCAGAGGTGTATATCACTGAGGCCAAGCCCCCTGAGACGATGACAGGAAGGAATGTATGCGAGAAAGGAGTCTGCTTGGAGGATGCATTAGCTCAATTACAATTGCCATGAGTCATGACTCCACTAAGCCAAAACGTTGTTTAAGTATGTTAAAGCATGTTTTATTAGGATGAATAACTTTTGTGTTGGAATTCAGTGTGGTGTTGAGTGATCTGAATGTGCCCGCGCGATATATGGCAGTTTGACATTTAAGAAGTTTTATAATTCTGTTTATTGACCGGCCTGGTGGTATGGGATGTAATTGGCGATGTCATTAGAATCCATCCGGGGCAGACTGTAGTGGTGTGTGGACAGACAGACAAGCTGTCAAAGCCAGGAAATCATCTCATTAATTGTAGATGGGAGATTAGTAATTTGCCCTGTGGAAAAACTAGGCAAGTTCACTGGGGTTTCTCCCGACTCTCCACGACGCAGGCAGGTATGCAGACAGATGGACCGGGGAGCAGGAAGGGAGTGGGGCCAGCCTTACAGACCAAGACAAGCAGAGAGGCGGGCGAGACCAACACATAGCCTGCAGCCATTCCAGCCCGTGGTCCCAGCAGCCTAGCCTGGCTGGAGTCAATATAACTGGAGGCTATATGGTGGGGCCAGTCCCCCTCAATCAGTGGCCCCACACTGCAGAAACACTCATTAACCACTCCTATCTCTCTCTCACCATCTCTCTCTCCTCTCACACTTCTGACCCTCTCTCTGCTTCGGCACCATTTCTTCTGTCTCTCCGTACTCCGTCTCCAGTGCTTAGAGTCCCGGTTCTTTTCCTTAATTCCGGCTGAATATTGCGGGTTGCATCCCGCCTTCCCTGACCAGATATTCAGGGAGAATGCCGACACACACTCTGCTCCCTGCTGACCCTGCAAAGCATTATGTCCAATCATTACCAACAAGACAGGGGAGGTGGGGGCAGAAAGTGGGAGGCCGGCCACAGGAAAATCAGACACATCACCACTCTGCTTTCACCATGGAAGAGGGAGATTCTGAAACGGTACTTCATTCTGAGCCAGTGCAGTTCGGAAACTTCAATTACACCAATTTGGGTGGAATAATTAGAAGTATATGATTCTGGCAGCCTTCCAGAGATAATGCACTCAGATGGAACCCAGCTCTCTCTTTGGGACACTCCCTCGATCCTCCTATCTTTACTGTCTGACTTTACCGTACTGACAGACAGACAGTTTAGCGGGAAGCTCTTTACCCAAGGAATCATTCCACAAGTATGCTCCTTTGCCAAACAGGAAAAACTAAAAAAGAACATCTTGCACAAGCTAATTTGACTATGGAACCACTTCTATTTACCGTTTGGTTGTACCTCTTGGGAGTGTGCAACCAGAAGGTAAATAGAAGAAAAGATCAGGAGCAACAGAGAACCTCATGAAATCCCAACCTATTTGACAAACATCATAAATTCTGCAATACAACTTTATGTTCCATAGTTTTAGCGAGCAGAAGACAAGCACACACAGACTAACAGTTCAGAGGACGACACTACCATGCCCATGGATGGAGAGTATGTTGTGAGGTTAAGGGCCTTGCTAAATGGGTTGTGCAGACTTCTAGTTGACAGGCTGATTCTCCAAAAGGTCAACCTCCTCAGCTACAGGTTAACCTCCTCAGCTACAGGTCAACCTCCTCAGCTACAGGTCTACCTCCTCAGCTACAGGTCTACCTCCTCAGCTACAGTTCGACCTCAACTGCAGGTCAACCTCCTCAGCTACAGGTATACCTCCTCAGCTACAGGTCAACCTCCTCAGCTACAGGGCTACATCCTCAGCTACAGGTCGTTCAAAGTCATACATAATGTGCATAGAGAGGAGGGAATGTGTGTAGAGAGGAGGGAACACAAAATACCCTAGGAGGGGTCAGCTCCTGATGATGATGGCAGACAGCTAAACAGACAAGGAGACCAACAAAGACAGTAGACCAGACGTTCACCAGTCTAACAGACAGATACAGTCCAGCCACGTGATCACGTTCTCCTGCACACTCAAAAACAGCCCACGAATATAGATTCATTATTATCTTTAAGTGTGAAAACGATCCCTCTGTCTTTCCAGTCCATGGATGGCAAACGGCTGCCTTCCAGGCCGACTCATTTGAACACCCTAATCTACCACGTCGTTTCTTTGTTAGTGCAACGCATTGACTGTGAAAAACAAAAGTCACAATTACAGCGTTGAGGAAAGTCTACGCGACGGCCACGGTGGGCATGAACGCCCTGGACAACTGGTATAATCATTTACACGGCAACAATCCACCGGGAGCGTTTTTTATTTTATTCATTATTTTTTTCAGCATCAATGGAAACTTTGCTGTGATAATTAGTTGTGTAGTGAGGAACCTGTTTAAAGAAAGACTTCAAAAAGCCCCCAGGAAATAAAACAAAAAAAACACACTGGCTGGTGTTACTGAGGGATGACATCTTTCATGAGAACCCGTCTACCCCTCCACTGTCAGTCAGTATTAATTCTGTTTTGCCAGTCGTATTTCTCTTTGTAATCTAAAGCATGGTTCCTTTTAAAACAGAGTTAGCTAATTGCTTAATTTAATCAGTGAATAGCCAAATAATTATTTGTGTAGCCGGAGGCAATTATGACCATGTAATAATAGCTTTTAGTAAATTAGTTTAGGAAACGCGTATTGCCTTATTGCCTAATGTTTAGGAATGTCAAATCAACACATTAATAGATCTATTTTATGCGTATTTTATAAGTTCTCGGAACTTATACAAGGATGTGTTTTTTCACGCAAAGAAAAGCTTCTCAGCAGTGCAATTACTGGTTATAGTAAACACATTGATAGAGATGATTTTTAGGGAAAGATTCAACAAAAGTGAATAGTCCTTTTCACAGCAGTATCAACTCTGTAGCCCATCGTTCTCCATCACACACCTGTTCTTTTCCCTCTTTCTTCCCTCCCGTCTCCACCCCTCACTCTTGTTTTTCCGTTTTAAATTAGAGAAACCCAGCACAGGGCAGCAAATGTTGTTTCAAAGAATAAAAAGAGAAAAAAAGATATCAAAGAGAAATCGGTAGAATGCTTATTTTCCGAGTCTGGCGGCCCAGTTGAACTGAGCTAGGCCCAAGTTCCAGTGAAAAGAAATGGAGACTGCCTGAATGCAAATTCAATCCCCCTCATTCCTGCAAATATTGTCTTATCCATTAGTGTGAGCTGACTAAAAAGGAGTGGTTTCTCATTGTCGGCTTTAGAGGGAGAAGTCAGGGGAAGAATTCTATTCAGACTTCGGGTCTTGGGGGCTCAGTGCACTTGGGGTTTGTTTGGGACCATTCAGATGCCGTAGACCGTGGCAACAAAGAGAGCTTTCAGCGTACCTCACTGTAAAAGCATGTGAAAAAGAAAGAAAAATGAGAGAGAGAGAGAGAGAGAGAGTTGGTCAGACAAGGAGGATTGCTGGAGAAAAAGTTTAGTTGCAGTTTAGTCAGAGTAGTGAACTGCTGCTATATGCAGTGTGTGTTTTATGGTCAGGTTTATTGTTGCTCTGAGGGATATTGGACAAGGTCATGAGGTTGTGGAGCTTTCTACAGCAGGTGAAGAGGTGTGTGTATCTGTGTGTGTCACCCTCCCTCTCTGCCTTCACAACAAGCTTCAACTCCGGGACAAAAAGAAGAGTGGTCCCAGCATAAAAAAACAGCCCTGTCACATACTCTCTGAAGTGGTTTGTGTAGTGATATATATTTACTGACCATTTTACATATCTCTGGTATGTTTGCTCATCAAATCTGACTCCCCTTTAGAGGTGCATTAATGTTCACTTCTTTAGTCACTTGGTTTAATCATAAAGCACGTCGATAATTGCCTGTTTAACACCCAAGGCTGTTAAAGATACAGCAGTAAGAACAAAACAAAACACAGGCAGTCTATTTTTTGTGCTTTTTTTTTGGTTCGATTTTAAGTTGAACCTTGCGGTTAAACTCCAAGGTCTGCCGTACGAATCCTCTAGGTCTAACCAAACATGACACAGACTATCTTTGGTAGAATCCACATGACGTTTGACCTAAATTGGATAATCCGAGACAGCTCATTCCCTAGTAACTGGCAAAGTTCATTAATAACCAATATGCTTCATTTCATGAAATACATGGTACTATACTACAATAAGAAAGAAAATAATTTGGACTTCAGTGATAAAATTCAGCAGGTTTGTTCATGTGTGTAGGTTGACAGGGCTGTGTAAAGCTAGCAGAATACCTCTTGGTATTTAATCTTCATTTTTTCTATTTTGTCAGCGGCTGCAGTAGGTACTATCTAGCATGGATGCAGGGAAGCAGGTTTCCACTAACCAAAGCAAAACAACCAAATCATACTTTCTCTCTCACTCTCTCACTCTTTTTCTCTCACACTCTCTCCCCTAGTCTCTCACTGTCTTTTCTTTGGAGACCTGGCTCCAGCCCAGCCAGCTGTATAATCAAGCTGTTCATTTATTCTTTATTGACAGATGCTACTTCTGGAACTTGGAAAGAATACAGATTTCAAACCTCAGGGAAAGACTGAGTACTGTTGTGATATAACGTTTGACTATGTGATGTTACTGTTGGACTAGACCGAGCTACAGACCGTGGTAAAAGGTTGGAAGAAGGTGTTCCTCTATTATTTAATAGAGTAACCTGTCAGCAGTAGTGGAAAGAAAACTACATCATAGAACCGGAAAAGGGACAGGCCGTTTGGTGGGACTCAATCTCTTGACTATATATGCTATTCAATAAACAAATTAATGATAAGACAGATTCCTATTTTAATTTCCCCTACGTGTACGGTGACAGGCCTCAGAGGCAGCTGGCAATGCATTCTCATGGGTTACTGGCAAGGATGTAATAAGTGACCAGAGGACTTCAGACATTGTGACAATTCCAGGGTTAGTCTGAATGTGCATGTGTGTGTGTGTGTGCGTGTGTATTTGTATGTCACGTTGGTGTGTGTGTGTGTGTAAGTGCAGGAAGTCTGTTGTAAAGATTTCAGAGAAAAGTTGACCGTACGGATTGGCCTACAAATAGAATTATGAGACAAAATGCAACATCAATTAAAAACACAAAAAAGGAGAAACAGACATTTTAGTGTTTGACCCTGTGTGATTTTTTTTCCTCAGTTGTATAGACATTAACGTTGTGTCATTACGAAAACAAGGCAATACTTTCAAACCCGAAATTCCCTAATTTGTAGACAAATATGTAAAAATAATAACTTTTTGATAATGTTACTGAAAATATTGTATTGGTGTTGCAGAGTAAAGCCATGCAAGTCTTATGTGCACCAGTGTTCAACATCCACGCCTCCCTCTGTCAACACGGTTATGTCAGTGACCTGCCAATCTCCATAACGTCACAAGAGCGTCCCAACCAATTCCATTCACTCCATTTCATCCGATATTGTTAACGGTCTTCTTCTCACCAGCCTCATTTGGTATGACATTAAACTGAATGCTTGGTTACAGCATGACAGCAGCATGCTAAATTAGTCCACACAACAGCCTGGGAGAAAAGTGTTATTCGTCTTTGTGTAGCATGCCATTAATAACCCAATTAATGTTCATGCAAAGAAACACAAATATTCCAAAATATTTGGATTACCCTGCAATAGGGCATGCTGGGAAATATAATGATTGTATGAAATATCAAGGGTTTTCTTAGTGCCTTCAGGAGAATCATTAAAACAAATGTTAGAAATTGTTGTTGGGATGTAAAATATTCTTATTATAACTTTGCCTCAGAAGTAACTCTTTCCTCAAGAACAGGTTTCTGCATGTCAAAATGGTTAAAATCCGAAAATGGTAGAAAATCATACCCCGCTGCTTAGAACCCATTCAGAAACGTTTTCTCTGAGAGTCAAATGTCGTGATTGACTGTCCTACATAGATACTGTAACAAATGTTTAACTAATCCAAAGTTTTACACCTGTTACTGACATGGTTGTTCCAGTTCAGTTACAGCACACAAAAATTACAAAACTGTTCAAACCAGGAAGTATCCAGATTCAGTCATATACAGGTATAAAGTATAAAGAATCTTTTTTTTATATTTACAATCTACTTCTAGTGTGCTGCTGTTTCCCCAGTTGAAATAAAAAGAACATGTGTTTAACTCAGGTACAGATCTTTCTGCAACCGCACCATACATAAATTATGCATATCATTTCTTCAAATGTTTTTATTATGACAAGAAAATAAAAAAAAGCTTAGCAAACTAAGTTTCACGGCACAGACCGACAATGAGGTAATGCTTTTGGAGTTGAAATCTAGACGTGACTGGAATGCTCCATAAAAACCACAAAACAGTAAGTGCAAGAAAGACCAGGGTTTGGGTCCCACACAGTCATAACAAACCAAGCCTTATTTTAGCCTGCTGTTGCCTTTGGTATTGACCCAGAAAGAAAATCTATAAAAAAAAAATATTCAATGACAAGAATAACAGCAAACACAGTTTCTCTCGTACAAAAACGCCACATTGTAGGCAATTAGATCATGCTAGCTGAACTCGAGCATCCACTGTAAAAAACGACACCCGTTTACCTATTTGTAGTGTAATTGTTTAGTACTAGTCAAAGTAACCAAAGTCGGTCAACAATATTTGTATCCAAATTATTTCATCTACTGTACATGGCAACAGCTGGAGGAGAGAAAGGAAATCAACATTGGCTTGGTTCACATCAGGCCAGACCAACAAAAGAGTATGGTTGCATTCCAAATGGCACCCTAAACAAAATATCAACTTGCACTAACCCAGGAGCTTGCTGGAAACGTTTTCATTTAAAATATTTTTTTAAAGTGACACAATTAAGTCTACAAAGTGATGCTTACAATGCTCTGCTACAGGAGCTGCATGTCAGAAAAACTTGTCTTTGTAACGGATGGTAAATGTTTGAAATATAATTTTCTGTTAAGTGT
Source organism: Novumbra hubbsi (assembly GCA_016801125.1). Taxonomy (NCBI): domain Eukaryota; kingdom Metazoa; phylum Chordata; class Actinopteri; order Esociformes; family Umbridae; genus Novumbra; species Novumbra hubbsi. The sequence goes on along the minus strand of JACXGK010002715.1, from coordinate 4,312 downwards.
CCTAGAATGCTCATTACTTATTCACAAATACATAACCAACATCTAAAATGAGTAGGTCTACTTAAATGTTGGTACAATTTCACAAACAGCAATTCCTTGTCAAATAATACCAGAGAGTCCAAAACACCCGTTTGTGATTGAGCACACCTTTTAAAAAAGTCACATGAACCTTGAAGAAAATGTGTAATACTGTCAACTTTGATGTACAGTTCCATGACTTATAAAATCTCAGAAGGCGCATGAGGCTGGTGGAAGGGGTCTGTCTATATCACCGCCACAGCTGTATGAAAGCCGGCCTCCAGGGCTAGCAGAGACCAACGTGTAGCAACGAGTTGTGGCAGGGTGAAACGCAGCAGGTTTACATGGAGCGTTTCCTTCTGCTACATCAGTCATGTGTCTCTGGGATGAAAACAAAACCTTCGGGAGACACAGGATGTCGGATGTACAGAGCAGAGAAGAAGACGCCCCTCTTTTGGGCCTGCTTGTCTGCAATTATCTCTCTGCAATGGACGGGTTGCTCTCGCTCTTCCCTTCGCCATACGCGTGTCTTCTTTAGCCTCTGTGGTAATCCTTCTTGTCTGTGTGTTTTTCCCCAGTCGAGACAGTCGAGAATTCTGCCTCGTCTGTCCTGACACGTATTTTGCAACAACAACAGAATAATTATCGCCATTTGGAAAACCTACCAGCAATTATGTCATTTTGGGGAAATCAGATATTTTATTGTCGTAACACTGAATGAGGTGTATCTGAACGGTTTCGAATTGAAGAACTGGGGGTGTATAGTATGTTAGGTTCATCTTCCCTATGGCGATATCGTTTCTCATATTCTTGGCAGGAAGGGCTGTTGCCAGAACACCTGACACGTGAAGATTTCACAGCACACAAACAAAGACCGCAGAGCTGCAAACGCTCACTTACGCCCTCTCGCACACTCACTTATGCACTCTTGCACACTCACTTATGCACTGTTGCACACTCACTTATGCACTCTCGTACACTCTCTTACACACCCACTAGGCGGCAAAGTCACAGTTTCCTGTCTCCATTCTGCACCTGTCCAGTCATGACTCTTCCTTAACTAAGCATGGCTAATTCCACCAAATCAAACAGCAGCAATCAGTACCGCCCCCTTCTTCCATCCTGACTGACTGCTGTAACGATAACACTGGTAACCCCAAAACACTCTTTCCCTCTACCCTTGCCCTCGACTCTCCTGGCTTTACACAGAGATTTATTTCACTTCAGTCTTGACAGACAGATGCGTAGTCCAAACCTGCCTGGTACAAGCTTAGTGAGTGATACCTGGGAAGGTGTGTGTGTGTACCGGTTCCTGTTAGCGTACAAATGTTTTATGGCCTACCTGCTCTGTCTGTAGCTGCCAAAGCCACTTCCCTAAACATGTCAGACATAATCCTGTCATTGCTGCAGGGGAGATTGTGTAGAGGGACTAAGAAATAGAAATGTTTGTGTGTGCATGCGTGTGTACGAGAGACACACATTACAGGTAAGGGGAGTGAAGGGTCAGACATGACTGATTAAAGTGGGACAGCCTGTCTTACTGGCCTAATTAGGTTCAGATCTGTGCCTAACGTCTGCATCACCAAAGGAATCATACTCTGCAATTGAACTGTCCTGAAGACACCTTTGACAGACGAGTTTGCACATCAACCCCCGGTTCACAGCTTGTAATTCTGGGTTATTCATAATTACCCTTCACGAGGTGAGTCAGTGAGCTGTAGCCACTTTAACGTGTAGGTTCAGATTGTAGGAAAGTGCCTCTCAACTTGAAGAGTAATGATCACCACAAGTGGAGTGGTTGACAAACATTATTCGGAATCTTCTGGAAAAAATGTTGACTTCCTCTTTCCAAATGTGTACACTCCAACAGATTTGAGAGCTAGTACAGTGTTGTGTGTGTTAAACTCTGCTACGGTGGACACCGTGGATGTGGGTTTTACGGAAGTGTCACTGTTGCCAGGTTTGGCAGAGCATGAAGTGGAAAAATACAACTGTCAGCAAACTTTTTCCAATTTGCCTAATCCGGCACATTTTTCACATATTTCTGGACATCTAAAAGTAGAGCTTGCTAACGTTAGTTTTAACAGTAGTGTAGATTCCCTGAAAACATTCCCTATTAAAAGATGGTAAAAATATCACACACAGACTCTGGAAGTTCAAGAAGGGTATGTAAGGACATAGGAAATATAGATATTCTACAGTATGTCATAGAGGCATAATGAGTGTTGCACCTAGCAAGGATTGTTTGTATTATTATTTATTTTTTACATGGGAAACCCATGAATGAAATGATGCCAGAGAGAAAACTCCTCACATTAGTCACCATAAACCCGTGTAGTCTTGGCTCTGCCTGCTTCATTTGATTCCTGTGTGGATTTCATGAATGACATGCATTTAACCAAATACCAACTAAGAAAGATGGAACACATCTAGAAAGTTCATTAAGCCGACCAATCCCATGGAAATATCAGGCTGTCGAACCCCTGTTTGTGGGCTACATATTGGCATGGGAGCAGTTCTATTGTCTATTATTTTCAAAGTGCTGGCAGTTGCTTTTAACCTATGCTCTGCTATTTTCAAATGGTTGCACAATAATTTAATATTTATCTGTTATATCAGCATGCTTGAGCAATATTTTAGGTGTGTCTTTATCTCAAGGGTATTTCCTTTCAATCACAATTTGTGGTAACCTATATCTGTTGGTATATATACACACAATAGTGCCATTTTATGCAGAATTAAGTAATTTACCCAAAGTTGGTTTATAAAAAAAAAACATGTTTTGAGGGATTAATACCCAACCCTGCTTACAGGACGCAACTGCCTGTAGTGAGATAATTGAGGGGTTTCTCGCATGTACTGTTCACTTCAGGTCCTGGGCCAATTAAAAAAACGAAGCCTTCTCCCAAGCAATTCTATTATTTTCAGGTCAGCTCTGACTCCTTGACTGATGGTATGATGTTCTGTTCAAGAATGCCCTGATATACCTCAGAATTCATTTTTCCCTTGATGAAGTACAGACAACCAGATCCAGGGGAGAAAAAGCAGCCCCAGATCTAGACATTCCTACTAACATGCTTGACAGTTAGGAAGATTTAGGTTTGTTCAGGAGGACAGGAGGGCAAGGTTAAGCCAGGCAGTTTGGTTCTTTTTTGACAGCAGAGGATTCTCCCTAGCAATCCTTAAATGAATGTCATTTCAATCCAGTTCTTCTTATTGTTAAAGTATGCACAGGTACCAGAAATGCATTAACAAAGGTCTGTAGCTCTCTGGATGTTATGTTTAGCTTAACATTCACCTGATTTCATATTTTATTGTGGGTTTCAGGCATTTGTGAATTCCAAACCACTTGTTGAACAAGGTTAACTAAAATGCCAAACCAGTTAGCTGTAATCTTGTTAGCTCTGAGGATAAACATAGGAAGCTCTGTCTGTCCTGCGCCACTGCCCTAGGAAACGTAGCTATACAAAAATGTTTATTTCTTTATCATTGAAAGACAGGCCAGACATTCACAACAGCAGTTCTATGTAGATATTTAGTGGCTAATGTTGTCTAGACTTGAAACAACATTGTTTCAGCTATTCCCATTGACGGATGCCACATCCAACGCAGAGTCCATAAGGAAGTGACGATACCCTCCAACCTAATATTTCTTCATGTGTAGACTAAAGCTAGTCTTGGATGGCGGGATCATTGCCATATTCGGCAGTGAACTCCACTGTCGATGTGTACAGGGATGTGCTTGTCCGTCCGTTTCCCCGCAGTCCACAATCAAATCCTTTGTCTCGCTGACACAGAGAGAGATTGTTGTCGAGGCACCACACGGCCGGGTCAGCAACCTCCTCCCTGTAGGCCGTCCCGTCACCGTTAACGATCAAGACTAACACTGTTGTTGCCGCAGCAAAGTGATGGTGTTGGAATCTGGGGATTTATACATTCTAGTCACACAAGGTCAGTAAAACAAACGCTCGCAATCGTCAGACTTCAGCTGGTAGTTCTATCCCCATCAGACACGTCTTGATCATATACTGTATATCCCCATCAGACACGTCTTGATCATATACTGTATATCCCCATCAGACACGTCTTGATCATATACTGTATATCCCCATCAGACACGTCTTGATCATATACTGTATATCCCCATCAGACACGTCCTGATCATATACTGTATATCCCCATCAGACACGTCTTGATCATATACTGTATATCCCCATCAGACACGTCTTGATCATATACTGTATATCCCCATCAGACACGTCTTGATCATATACTGTATATCCCCATCAGACAC
>JACXGK010002714.1:0-51719 GCA_016801125.1 Novumbra hubbsi | reverse complement strand
GGGATTTTTGCTCACCGTTCTTGTGATCATTTTGACCCCACGGGTGAGATCTTGCGTGGAGCCCCAGATCGAGGGAGATTATCAGTGGTCTTGTATGTCTTCCATTTCCTAATAATTGCTCCCACAGTTGATTTCTTCACACCAAGCTGCTTACCTATTGCAGATTCAGTCTTCCCAGCCTGGTGCAGGTCTACAATTTTGTTTCTGGTGTCCTTTGACAGCTCTTTGGACTTGGCCATAGTAGAGTTTGGAGTCTGACTGTTTGAGGTTGTGGACAGGTGTCTTTTATAGTGATAACAAGTTCAAACAGGTGCCATTAATACAGGTAACGCGTGGAGGACAGAGGAGCCTCTTAAAGGAGAAGTTACAGGTCTGTGAGAGCCAGAAATCTTGCTTGTTTGTAGGTGACCAAATACTTATTTTCCACCATAATTTGCAAATAAATTCATTAAAAATCCTACAATGTGATTTTCTGGATTTATTTTTCTCATTTTGTCTGTCATAGTTGAAGTGTACCTGTACCTAGCTTTAAAGCTACAAGTGGGGCAAAAAAGTATTCAGTCAGCCACCAATTTTGCAAGTTCTCTCACTGAAAAAGATGAGAGAGGCCTGTGAATTTTCACCATAGTTAATCATTGCAAGAACAGTAATTGTTACATGGGTATACTTGGCAGTGTGTTGGTAAACAAGAAACCAATTCTGTATTTCAATGCATCAAATTATTTGCACAGACACAACAAAATTTGTGAGAACTGCAGACACGACTAGCGTGAATATAGCAAGCTCTATTGCAGGGTCAAAATCGTATCATTTATTGGTTGTGTTCAAGAGGACCACATAGTTTTATTCGTTGTTTTCAATAGGACTGCCAACGCTGATGCAGTGGGCCCTGGGTTCCTCCCTCTCATTTCCAATTACATTGCTTTTGTTCTGTGGAAGGTTTCTTTGCAAGGTTTATATTCACGTTTTTGTGGCAGAAACATTGAACAATGGGTAGCAGCTACACTGAACACCAGTTACCTAGCATCTTACTTTATTCAAACTTTCCAGAATCAATTGGCTGCTGGTACTGAAGTTTGCAAGTAATGCTAGCTAGCTACATTACTGTTTATGCAGCACCAATGAAATGGCAGTGACTTTGACCGTGGGATGTACTTTGTCAAAGGTAAGGCGGAAGTTATTTTGCTACCTTTTAGCCAGCTATTAAAGCTTTTTTATTTGGGAGATAGGAAGCTAGCTAGCTACCAATGTCTAATTTGACATATATGTCTAATTTGGACGTATCGTTTTGTTTGTATTCGGAGATGGCCAGCTAAGTATCGGGAGATTGTCAGTGTTAACTTACTACCAGTACACAGCTGGACACCAGATACAGCTGGTGTGACTGCAACCACAATTTACAATTTCCACAGAAATTGTTGCTTTTTGAGTTGTGAATATAATTGTGTTGCTACTTGGATAAGTGTAAGGGAACTACCATTAATATTTAAGGTAAAAATGTCAGCAATTGAAAGGCAGAATGTGCAAGTCAACTTATGTATTGGCCATTGTTGAAAACTGTTACTGGTATAGAATTCCTCTCAAATACCAACAAATTCCATTGAAGTGATGCACAATAGATTTGCTACCACAGCTACAGTTAATTTGCTTTGAGTAAACAGATTTATGTATTTGTCTATTTCCATAAATTAGTTCAGTTGTCATCTGTTATGAAGGTTGTTTGAACATTAGCTTTTCTTATGCTTAAGTAATTGTTGTTTCAAATAGCCCCAGTGTGTTGCTCTGATGTCTCATATGCCAATGTGTACCTTTCTATTTAGCTGTGAAATGATTTACTCTATATTGTCTCTAGATAGACATGTTCATTCAACACTAATACTACATAAATGGTACCAAACAATAGCAGACATTCAGTGAATTGAAAAATAAGATACCAAGTAAGGTGATAATTTCCCAGCTTGGTACAGAAGATATGATTAATCCATTCCAGTTTGTTGACTTCAGGGATGCTGTGTATAATTGTTAAAAAAGGGATGAGAAGGAGCCATGGTGGAGTGAGCGAGACAGAAAGAGATTGATGGTGTGTCTTCCTAAAGACATAGGTGTCATTAGGATAAGAAGGCTTGTACATTATGTTTTTATGTACCGTAGGTCAGACAGACAGGTGTAGTACTTAGATAGGGGTAAGAGAGTACCGTACGCCTAGTGTTTCCCAGGCTTCTGCAGCTGTGTGTACACCCCTGTATTTGTAACAAAGGGTCCTGTCATATCCCTTGTGATTGATGCTGCTGCTGTTAAAGAATAGTTAAAGCATATTTACATGACTCCCTGGGGGCGTGCGATCAACACTAGCAGGACTTCTCCATGTCTGTGCGTCGGACGTTATTTGTCCTCAAACACTTCAATGAAGGAAGCAAACATGCCGCAGCAAACACAAGTCATCTAGTCCACTCAGTGATGAAAACAGTTTGACTTAGTGACAATGATTTATCATGTAGCTACCAACATTCAACATGATTCCCCATTTAAGCTCTAGCAAGGGCTATATCACACGTCCTACACCTGTCTCTTTTTTTCAGGATTTTCAACATGAGCCACGTTTCTGTCTCCAACCTCTATTGAAACTGTTAACATTTCTAGGTTGCATTTAAATACGGGCATTTAATTTTTCCACTACAATGAAAATCATAAAAAAAAAAAACATAATAATCATTCTTAACTGATTGTTTTGTAGATCTGGATACTGGCTTTACAGTACATCATTACTTGGATTTTGGCGGAGAACCCAGCTAGACAGGCCGTTTGGAGGCTGATTTGAGAGAACAATGGAGGGGATGTGCTGTTCTATAGACTGAATAATGAGGTTGTGTGCTTCATAGAACAACCCCCTACTCCTCATCCCTTCTCCCTCCTCCCCCTAACTCCCCCTCCTGCACAAAGCCCCCATCCCCCACCCTCCTTTTAAATCTTCTGATGGAGCAGATATGCATAAACACAGCAGCCATAGGCAACACATTCATTGGGCACATGTGGAGGGTTGAAAACCTTGTGTCCTGCCTTATCTCTAACATTTGCAATGACGTTGGTATTTATCGCCTATCATTTTACATGGTATTTTACAGAAAAAAAAAAGTGGTGAAAAACACAGACGCTGACAAAAATATTTCACAGGTTAATGGGCCCCATTACATTTATATTTGAATACCCATATATATATATATATATATATTGCTACTGCTACTGCTATAGTTCACATGGGTAAAACAATCCTAATCTTTCTAACACTTGCTAGTTGATGACTAAACGGACATTCTTCCCCTTCTGAAATGGCAGCCATACCACATAAGAAATATGACCCATGTAGAGCAAAGCATATTTAAAAGTGAACATTGTCTCCCCAGGCCTGAAATACCCTGGCCTTGACTGGCCTCCCGTGGCTATGATTAGATACTGGATCTGAACCCAAGGTGAATCTATGTCTTAACATCTTTGCTCTTTCTGTTGGGTTTCCATTCCATTTCACTCCATTTGGCCTGGATAAAAGAAAAACACTGCAAATTGCTTTGCATGCGGTTATCATGCTTTTTTGGGCTGGTGGGTGTTTTGTGGGTAGGGTTTAGATTTTTTTTGTCTCACTCATTGGTTTGAAACCCTATCATTTAGATTATAACAAGGCACCCTTCCTTTGTGGTAAATGTCAAGTTTAGCCTTGAGGGGTTATAGGGGTTTTAATCAAACTAATGACTGGCTGATCATACACAGAAACATTCAGGTAGGACTCCATATCTGCATAACCTATCATTGCCCAGCATTATGTCTAGCAAAGACACTTTCTGTGATTTCCATATGCACTAATAACAATAGTAGACTATTTAGGAGAAATGTGGAAAACAATTGAATCATTCCTCAATATTTCGTGTGTATGCCGATTTTAATGTGCGTTAATGTAATGTAGCAGAGTCAGTGTCAAGGCCTCATTGCACACAAATGAGAATACCTTCATGCATCGGTGCCTATGAATATATACACAGACAAAATGCATTTAAACTGAAACGACTGAAAGTACAGACTAGCTTATTTGATTATAAATAAAATATTCCTCTCGTAATTGTATCATATTGATAATATATCAGGATGTCATATGGAAATATTTAAATATATTATTTTTTCAACATAGTGTCCATGGGAAATCACTCCATTGTTTATCTTTACACTCCTATGTTTGGCATGCAGGTTTATGAAATATAAGAATGCTGCTCTCTGGAGATGAATTTGCCCCATTTAAACATTACTCAGGGCTAATCCAGAGGTGGGCATGCATATTGGTGATAGGCTATTTAAAGGTGCAGTTTATAGAGAATGTAAATTATTTAATTGGCCCCTGACTCGATCTCCAGGTCTCTGGAGAAATCAATATGGATTAAATCACATATATTTGTATGAATGTTAGTCTTGCTAGGGAAGCAGAACAAAACAAATGCTATTCCTTCTTTCACATTGAAATAAATAAAAAAAATAAAGCAAGGAAAGGAACAGGACCAATTTAACTGGGTTTTGTTTACCACGCTGCCACAATGACTGACTGTATGTTTGGTAAATAACAACTTAATTTATATGCACTGATTAAAATATAAAGTTTCACTGACACATTTTGCAGTGAGTCATCACAAGTAGAAAAAAGTAACCTCAATAAATTAAACATAGCAGCTAGCCTTGCCAATTTCTTTTTCTTTTCTTTATGGAAGACATGAATAGTGTATGAGTGAGGTTTTACTTCAAGAGCACAGAGAGAATGAATCTGTGATTAATAGAAGAATAATGGAACTGTAATAGAAATTAGGTTTTGAACATTCATAATCTGGCTTCTCCCTCTTTTGTTCAAATACAAATGCTTCAGGCTCCAGTTTTCATTTTCATTTGGAATAATGAGATGGTAAATTGAAGTGCAGCCAGACCAGGCTGTGTATAAAAACGAACAGCACAGGACTGACTGAATTGTATTGACTAAAATCCTGACCTTGTTATTTCAGATTTCAGGGAAATTAATCTGATGCCCCCTCCCCCCCCCAATACACACATACACACACACAAACCATATATTGAAAGATGGATTCTAATACAATCAATGTGGTATGATCAAATCCATTTGGCTTTACTTAACCATTGATTCATTAATTACCATCAGTAAGTGATATACAGAGAGCAAGCTGCTATCGTCTAGATAACAGTAAAACTGTATGTGTGATCTATCTTCTCTTACACACATAATCAGGCCTTTCCTGTGCTCTCCACTGATGTATGAAGAGCATGATAGCTCTGAGTTTGCTCTTTGAGGTGTATCTTTAAGGTGTTATTTTCATCCTTTGCATGTCAGGCATTAGATCCTGAGGTCACACATGTATGCCTGCATTTACACACCCACTCTTACACACTTACACAGGAAGTAAGGCCTTGCTTCCACATATACATCCTTTTCTTGTTGTCTTGCAAAGAAATGAACCAGTGATTTGCAGTTAGCCATTGTGCATTCAATTTGCACTAACCATACATTGTCCTTCAGGTGAACATCCAGGCCCTGCCACGTCCAGCCAGGTTCACATTCAGATCTACATCCAGGTTCACATCCATGTCCGTCCAAGTTCACATTCAGATCTACATCCAGGTTCACATCCATGTCACATTCAGATCCATTAGATCCAGGTCCACTCAGAGAAAACAAGCCAAAAACAGTGGCAAATAAATCCCATTACATGGTTGTATAATGTGTATTGTTGTTGCAATTAGATCTAATTGGAACACAACTCAGATTGGATTTGCAATGGTATATTAATATGTATTACATTTAGCAAACGTCTGCATGCATGTAACCACAGAGTTATACTCTAATTGAACTGATGTAGCATGACATGTTTTGCTATGTTCTAGAAAGCTGAAATTGGACAATGACAATTTCTCCTAATCACTTTGCCATAACCATTACATGTTTTTCTAAATAGTCAGTATTTATCTAATACAACTCACTTCCGTTACATGGTCATGATTCGTATTACCAATGGAAAACTCTTTGTTGGTCAAATGAAGTGCTTGGCAATATAAGAAGCGTAATTGCAGGATGTGCTAATTTTGAAACATGCTATGTGCTTTGGAAGGATTGCAATCACTATCAATCAATAATCACTTCCCCAGACTCGCAACAACTGGCACCAATCCCGATGGATGTATATTATTAACAGTTTTTAGTCGGTCTGACTCTTGCTAGGCCGCTTGCTAGGCAAAATAAATCCAAAATGAAATCCACTTTTCACAGCTTTGCATAGATAGACAGATAGATAGACAGACTGAACTTTGCAAAATTCTTAATTTCTTCTGTCGTACATCTTTTTTTGTGAAGGACACTCATTTTTCAGAAGGAGATGCTTATTTGCATAATGGTTAAATTGCTATTGTAAATGTACCATGTATCAGTATAGAGAGAACTTTAGAGCTATTGTTTGTTTGGTTAAATGATTGTACATTTGCTCCATAGCTCTATACTATTATGGTTATGATGACATCATGATTATCATTAATAGTTTCTTGTTACAAATATGTCCTGGTTAACAATAAACCAACAGTGTTCATAACACTCTTTCCTCATCTATTGCAGTTACATCTCCACGAGTACAGAACAGGTGCATTGGCATTGCAGATTGAGCATCAGTTTTGACGTTATTATGGTTATTATAGTTTTTACATTATTATAAAATACTGTCAAACTTTTTTGAAGGATGAACATACAAAAGGGACATACATACTGACTGGCTGCTGTTAAAATAACCAATGTTCAATGCTTCTTGACAGTCATGGCAAGCCCATTAGTTATCCCTATTATGAGTGGAAGAATGACAAGCATTATTCTTTTATTTGTACTTTCTATTTTGTTATATTAATGCTTATATTAAAAACTCTCTAAAAAGTGTGGTAAATGTGTTTACATTTTATTGTTATACTGTTATATATATTGTTAAAATATATTTTCAATATGAAAACAGGCTTTTCAGTTACTTTTCAGTCAGCAGCAGCTCTGGTAGTTGAGCCGAACATATTGTATATGTATTGCTTGCCAATATGGAGGGTTACACCAACATGTAACTAGATTTCGTCACAGGAATGTTACAGAACAGTATTAATGGACCACTTTAGGGATTGGAAATAAACCCACTGTTTTCTTTCATTTGGTTCTCTATATCTGGTATTACATAGATGGTGCCAAAGAACAAACAATATATATTCCATGTTGCAAGAAAATAAAGATAAAATAAACAGTATAGTGGTTTACAAAACATCACATTAACAGTCATGAGCATGAGGGAAAATAGTCTCTGGTCTGATTAGACTAAAATCGTACAATTTGGCCCGAATGCCAAGGGCCCCGTCTGGCGAAAACAGGCTACATCTAATCACCGTGGCTAATGTCATCGCTAAAGTGTATGGGAGCATTATGCTAGCAAGACTTGACTCTGCGGCATGGCACCTGTTCAGAATGGAGGGAAAGATTGCCTGAGCACACAGTATCTAAGACTGGGCCGAGTATTCATATGTCTGCCTGACAACAACCTTAAGCACACAGCCAAGACAATACTGGAGTGGTTGTGAGAGGATCTGCCAGGACGAATGAGAGAAACTGCCCAAATCCAGGTGTCCAAAGCTAGTAGACATACCAAAAAAACACAAAGCTGTGAATACTGCAAAGGCACTTTTACAATGTACTGAATAAAGGGTGTTAATATGTATGTACAAGATGTTTTTTTGTTTTTTTTAAATAAATTGTTAAAAAACGTATAATTGCTTTGTTTGAATGGCATACAAAATATAATATAAGACAAAGAGAACACGAGTAAACATTTTTGTGATTATATTATGATTTTATTTTTTGAAGGAAAAAAGTTATCCAACACCAAACCTGTGTGAAAAAGTAATTTCAGAAATGTATTTATTGTTTTTTTATTTTGGCACGCAAAATGGGGGTACCATGTAAAAAAAACTTCTAAATGTTTTATCCAATATAAATAAAAATAAACTCTGTTGTGAGTGTGCTATTTCCAAAATACGTGCTGGAGCCAAGGCCCCAAAACATTTGGCAATGTCCAAATACCATGGAAGGTTTGAAAACATCTCAATATGATGTGTTTCAGTAACAATTGAGAACACCCATACAACTGAAGAAACGTGTTTCATAACTTATGGAGTAGAGACATCCAATGAAATTTGGATGATTGACTTCTATTTAGATGGCCACTGCTGATTTACCTATAACACATATGACACAAAAAGGTGCTTTAACTCACGGAACATGCTTTAGCCAGTCATTTGTTAACGAGAGATAATAAACAAGAACTGCATTCTGGCTAGCCTTCAGCACCCAATACACAAGCATTTTTATCAAAAAAGTAAAGGAACCAGGCAACCATCTTCATTAGATTAGGCGAATGTTGCTGTTTTTGATCCACCGTTTTCTACGACACGGACCCCATCTTTAACCGCTACACTAAACAGTGGGTAGGGTTGCACGTAATTCATGGGCAGAGCTGTGGTGTCTGTTTACTTTAGCATTGTCAAACCAATTATTAGAAATGCCATGGTTCTTAAAACTAGTTCGCTACATTATTAGCTGACATCCAAACCAACAGGTATAACCGGGTCGGTACACTACATTCATCGGCACATTAAACTAGAAAGAGATCACTGTACATGGCTAGCTAATAGTTTTTATTATGAAATCAATGGCAGTTGAATAACCAACGGCTACGATATGTAAACTACGCTATTAAAAAGTTTTTCTAATATCGCATATTGCGGTATAATGAATGGCTGAAATTGCACGCAAAACAGATAACAGAGCCAAACTTACATTACCCTCGATGGCCGACATTTTTAATGTCAACCTCAATAATTCGTGGACAAGGAAAGACAGATATACTTTCAACTTAAAAATATGTCTACGTTGTTCAGAGTTAAAGTTAAGTCTGTTTGGCTTATAGAACACTCCTGGGGCAACATGTGTTGGAAGTATTAGTAACAAACTTCCTTCACCATTACCTTCCTTATAATGTTATTCCACATTTTATGAGATTGTTGACCTGACTGAGACCCAGTGGAAATGTGGAAGCCTCTAGGGTGAGATTGACTTGCACAAGCACTTTTCCCATTAGTACGGTGAAGGGCAAGAGGAATTTGTTCAGGCCCATTCCTATATACATTTATAGAATAAAAAATAATCTGAAATGGTCCAGTAGTAAAGAACTAATCCAAAGCGGTACAGTATAATATCCGTAACCGCATATGAAACAGCATCTTTTCCCCGTGTACAACATACAAAATGACAATGTTCTTGGGAAATATTTACATAAAAGCTACGTGTGTGTTGGCTTAAAGGGATGGAGATGTCCTCACTACCCTTTCCAACACAACCGTTTCCTCATGCTTAATTGAACAGAATAGTTTAGCATGCCATTAATTATGATGTGTTGAAATGATGTATGAGCCTGACAGGCCAATGTGGGTAATAAGAAGCGAGATTTATTCATTTCATAATAATACACTTTTTAGATACAAATTATGGAGGAAAATAGGCAGGAATTTGTGTCAGACGGTACACACACCTACAATGCATACTCATACACACACACACACACCAACAGGGAGGAAGTGAATCAATGTGTTTCTTGTACAGAAACTGTTAATGTAAAATGGCAGAAATGAATCATGCTAATGGTATGGCTGACACGTTAGTTCAATATTAGGATTTCAAAACACAGAAAGATTGATTATGTAACATGCTCTTTATTTACTCTATTGTAGAAAATAACATTAATCCACGGTCCTGTATTGGAAGAATTGAAATAAAATAAAAATATTAATTTTGCTATATTAATATTAATATTAATTAGCCTCACACGTGGGACTACCATACTTTCTCTCATTTAATGAGCCTACAATGGTTTCTTTATTTCTATTTCAACGTGTTATTTCTAGTCTTACTATTATCCTTTTTGACATGTAACTTTTCCTAGTGAACTGTGTTATTAACTAAGACTGCCTTTCACTTAGTACAAGTTTAGCTCTTTGTTTTGCCACTTCTGGGCACTTAGCTCTCCAACCCCTATGGGAAGGCAGCTCTGGATCTGCCCAATCCAAAATGTTCTGTGCTTTTACCCAAATGTTAGAACCAGCATCCCCTTGAGACCAGGATAGCAGAGACTCTGCCAATTTTCAGAACCTATTAAACCCGACAAAGAGTACATAGAATAAATCCAAACCCACTCTCACTGTTGTCTTTATAAATTAACACATTCTATGTTTATTATGTTTATTAGTTGTATTGTCTTTTCCCCAGCACTGACTTGCTGTTAATGAATTAATTGAGTTGACTGTGCTTACTATTACTAAGTTGTATGAATGTTCCACCTAGGTACCTTAAAAAGTATGATTAAGTGCAATTAATATGATTGATATGGCACCACTGATCTTTTTTTATTTGTTTAATAATATTATGTGAATCTGACAAATTGATATGAACTAATTTGACAATGAGACAGCAGTTTCCAATAAACAATAACCTCTTCCCTAGCCAGACATATTACCAGAACTAAAGACAAAAGGCAATGGACATTTACCGTCAGGGTGCCATTCAGACTGGGGACTTCTGGACAACCATACATCCATCTCTATACAGCAGTAACTCAGATAAAGTCCAGTGCCTCTCTCAACTCAATGTCTGGATTTAGCAAAATGAAATACCCATCATATCAGTAAATGGTGGATGATTGACATTAGTATGGTGCAAAGTGATATTCCATTGTGGCTAAATTGCAATGCAAGGGTTTTTGCGTTTGATTCCCTCGGGAGACCAGTAAAACAAGAAAAGTTCAAACTATTTTAAGTTACTATGTAAAAGGCTTGGACACAGTGCACTATTGAGAATTTGATATAGTGAAAGAGGGATAAATTATGATTGGAAGGTTGCTGCTTTTTTAAAATTGGCTAATTTATCAGTATGTCTGTGAAATGTTAATCTCATTGTAACTTTTTGTTTGTAAAAATGGATGGACATGTTCTCAATAAGGAAGAGTAATCGATGTCTATCAATGAACAAAATCACAGATATGGACACAATAATGGTGCCAGGAAGCCCAAAAATAGAAAGGTGAAAAATGTAATGTCAATTCCAAATGCAATGTTACAGTAAAATGGTCACTGCTCCTTGTTTAGTAAAGAACAGATGTCCACATCACATGCATAAAATACAGCAACTCCAGTACTTCTTGCAGAGTTCTTGATTTGATAAGTCAGTTCACCTTTACTCGACTCCTGGCCGACAACTCTGTTGCTCCTTCAAATTGATTGTTGGCCTCTGTCGCCTTGTGTGACTACTGAGTTTTGAGGGACTGCCTTTTCATGGCGCTGCCGATGTGGTGTTGTGCAGCTTCAGATTCCTGATTATTGATCCAACTTTACTCACTTGAATATTCAAACACAGATTCACAGGTTATACAATAGTCCTTTAACAGTGGGGATTTTATCCAGAAGAATGTACAGCTAATTAATCAAGTCACCGGAGATCTGAGGGTTTAGTTAGTGACATATCCTTTTTCTGTGTTAACTGGGAGCTTATGTAGCACAGGGTTTAATAAAATGTTATGATAATCATATGATTACTGAGCTCCTGATCATTTGATTAGGTAACAATAAGGGTTGTAAGCCTGGAAAGACAAGACAATAAGAACACACAATCTGTGAGTGAATGCTGGTCATTTTGGTCAAGGTACACGTTGATGCAGTCTGTAGGCTCCTTAAATCAAATTTTTAGAACTGATAGAAAAATACTATGTATTAAATATGGAGTGATGGGGTGTTTGTGATTTCAACTTCACAGTCAAATACAGTACAGTATTTTTTTATCAACATCACATACCGTATGTCTCCCTGCAAGATCTGACAGAGGGGAGAGCAGTTTAGTAAAAGCTGTAAGGATCTAAGTGTTGATTATGCCCCCTTTTCTAATTTTTCTTCTGGCACATTTTATATTCAGTCTCTGATCCACTCACTCAATCTTTCTCTCTCTCTGTGTTTTTAGCTGTTTCAATCTTTCTCTCCCTCCCTCCCTCTCTCGCTCACTCTTCGCTCCCTTCATCTATCTTTTAACTGTTTTCTGAAAGCTCCTTACTCCTTGACATGCTACTGCATTTACTTGGGCAGGAGAGGTTACAGTGGCATAGTAAACCATATATGCAGTATTAATAACGGGAACGTAGATATGGTCCAATTCAAACGTGCCTAATTTCATTGAATTTCATTGAAGTTCAAAAGACATTTGTCAAACTCCCATAGCAATATCCAATGGCAAAGCAGTAAATAAAACCCTCAAAAATAAGTCAGTCTTCTAGAAATACTGGTGACCAGCCGACCAATGACAGTAGACTTACCTGTACACAGGCCCTTCCCTTTCAGCTGAAATGTTTGATTAATGAAATGTCCAAACTACTTAGATAGTGCTACCGTGTTTAAACCGGATTAATTAAATGTCCAAACTACTTAGATAGTGCTACTGTGTTTAAACCGGATTAATTAAATGTCCAAACTACTTAGATAGTGCTACTGTGTTTAAACCGGATTAATTAAATGTCCAAACTACTTAGAAAGTGCTACCGTGTTTAAACCGGATTACACAATTGCTTTGGAGGAGTTAACAGAACAGTATGACTGTCCGATTAAAAAAAAAGTATGAATACCACCATTGTCACTTAATTATTTTACTTTGTAAGGATTAAAGGTTGTTTTAATTTAGGATGTTATTCTTTTGATCAGTTAAAACAAGATCTTGCAACAACTGCTTGACAGTGTCTATAGAACGTAATGCGCATCCACAACCTTATCATGAGCCACGCTAAACACTGGCGCATTTACACGCTTGAGTTTGTTTGAAATTATAGAATTTTTGGCAATCTGCAAATGTTTTTCCATGTTTATCAATGCACTATGCAACTTTTGCATCAATAAGTATGTAGATTCTTTTCTGCACGTAGATTCATGAACGCATTATATTCTTAACACATTATTTTCTTACAAAGCCTTGTTAATTTCATCAGCCGTTTCTCCCTCATGTGTGAAGTTTTTCCCAAGCGTTTCAAAATGACACTGTATATTTGAGGTCAGACAAAAAAATATTTCACAACAGAGAAGGCAAACAGCCTGGCCCTAGTAAAACAAATATATTTTCTTTGGTTCAAGTAGCAATACATTAGCTGACATTTCTTTTCTATGCTGATGCCATTCTGGCACTGATATAAAATAATCAAATAAGGTTTGCCAGCTGCTAGCAATGTATAAACCTGACAGCCCAGTTTAGTTTGAAATTTAGTAGAGAGTTGAGCGTTTTGGCATCTTAATCAAGGCTGACATTTTGTGAGAACTACAAGTGGACAATATAATGGAAACACCACATGGAAAAGTACTGTTTCTTTGAAGTAACACAATTACAAACACAGCTGCAGAGGTCATATCATGTTGATTACCACTCAACAGTACACATGTGTAGGCAATAAATAGGTTTGACAATTAACACTTAGACTCACTCACATAGACTCTGGACACAGCCCACATGCATGCATCTATAATTAGAATATTTTCTAGTCCAGAGGAGGACTGGCCACCCCTCAGAGTCTGGTTCCTCTCTGGGTTTCTTTTTAAGTTCTGACTCACTAGGGAGTTTTTCCTAGGCACTGTGCATCAACTCAGTTCTTGCTCTTTGTGGTTTCAGACTATGTATCTGTAAAAGCACTTGGTGACAACTAATGATGTAAAAAGGGCTGTTTGAAATACATTTGATTGATTGAGAGAGAGCAGCTGGCAGTCCTATTTAGTTTATACTTACTGGTTTGTGTTTAATAAAATCCTTCTGACACATTTTGTCTGCCCTGTCTCTGGTGCTGTGCTTCCACTCACCACAACAATGAAATACATATTGTCATCAAAGCTACTGTGTTGCTATCAAAGTTGACTATAAAGAGGAAACTGCAACCATTGTTGAGAATTGTAACCACTGATCTTCTGTATAACAATCTCATTGTATGGGTCCAATGAGCATTATTCGTTTTGATACTGGTGGATACTAACGAAATGAAATCCAGAATGTTTTTTCAATATTTGCCCTTTATAATTCACATTATTTTGAATCCCTGCTTTTATATTTTGTTTGATATTCTTACTTATCCATTGACAATCAAAGACGCTTTAAAGAAGACTTAATCATTTAAGGCTGCTTCTGGAATAAATAGAATTTGCAAATTGACACTCTGATGTGACAAAGAAATGTGAAGACCTACATAATTGGAGATGACAGGACATAACTTGATGATGTCTTTTGTTGTTTTAGCTTGTTGCTGTTGCAAAGCAGCGTTGGGTTTTGACAAGGAGTATAGACACTATTTAAACCTTAACTACTTCTTCGCTTGCCTAATCAAGGGTTCAATGAAGACAGATTGTTCCATCGGAGAACATTTAAAGCCACAAACACAACGTGGTTAAGAACTCTCTCACTATCATTTTAGAAAAAGCCTTTTGGAATAATCAAACCGTGCTTGCTTGCCACTATTATGGACTTTTAACATCAAGAGGAGTTTTATTGTATACCATTTAATCTAAGAGTCAAATTCTTCATTATAATATATAGCTAAACCAAGGCCTCAAAACCTGAGAGAGAGGCAGGATAGAACCACAAGGTTGCAATTTGGATTACACTGGAGAAATAACAGCGTGTTTACCAGTGTACTTCCATGGTAATCTTTCAGTTTTATGTTGTAAATGCCAGTTGCTCTCCTGTTTTATTGGGTATTACTTTTGTTTTATGGAGCAATTTCCTCCATGCTGCCCAGATAATAGTGGCCTGCCTTTCCAGTACAATACCAGGCAGAGGCAGGGAGAGCCATAGAGGTAAGAGAGACAAAGAGAACGAGAGAGAGAGAGGAGTGGCGAGCTGATGAACACACAGCATGAAGGGGTGATTATGGAGTGCTAACCTAATGATTGGCGATGAGAAGCTGTTCCTGCCACTAGAACAGATTCATTTCTCTGTCAGTATGGCTTAATGGTTCATTTTAAGTAAGATGAAATCTAGTCACCAGGGGACACATTCCTGGAGGACTGAAGGTAGCTTTCCTAGCCTACTCCATTTTATCTCTAATCCTCGTTATACCAATTTCCCCTAGCATATGGCAGCGGAAGTACATTTATATTGTTCTGTATTTGAAATATATCATTTACTTAATTTTGAGTCTTTTTCTTCTCTGGTCTGAACTCTATTTCAAAATACATGTTTATTAGGAGTTTAAAAGTTGAAAATTTTTGACCCGAACTTGACTTTTGAGTAAGTAGTCAATAACAAAACAAAGTTCCCTAATTAATCTCTGTAAATGTTTTGTAAACTTATATATTTTCCCACCTACTTGTTTCCCATCAACAAATATGTGTGTGAAAAGTGACAAATATTAACCCCAATTATACCTTTACATTACATCACATTGGTCTCAGCTGTGTGATAATTAAACATAAATGGATGTTAGACACTGCTGTTTCATGAGTACAGTCACAGGGTTGTTAGCCCCAATGTGATAGCAAGAGCTTGGCTTAGAGTGCTGTATAAAATAGTTTGTATGTCTTTTGTCTTTTAACTTGCTAAAAAACCAGGGAGCTAAAAAACCAGGGATAACAGGGAGTTCCTGCTTTTTTTTGTTTTTAGCTTTTTTTTGTAGAATATACTTATATGGATGTATTCATGATGATAATAAAAATGTGGATGCATGGTTTTGCATTTCCAACGTATTTTTGTCTCATAGTTCAATCGTTATACTCAAAGTGAAACTAAGGCCCAGTGATTTTTTTATTTTTAGCAAGCTGACGTGTGTCTGTGTCAGTCAATAAAACATGGTTTTGAATGCTGCCCAACATTCAGGATCCTAACAAGCAGTTTTAATAAAGCTGTTACTAAATAATCCAAATGTGTCTTTTTTATAAAGATGAAGACTCTTAATGTGCTCTTGGTGTGCGTCTAATGGTCTCAGCCCCAAACAAGGTCACATAAAAATGTAATAATGTCAAATATGCGTCTAGGTTTATGATTCCTATACTTACTGTAGAACTGTCTACCAAAGTGCAGAGATGTTCATTCAGGGTGAGTGACATAGAGCTACAGTGGGACATACAGCACAACACCATTCAGCTTCTCCCACACGGATGTGCAGGGATAAGACTTTGTGGAATGACCAAAATATTTTCTGTCACAGCAAGAAAACAACACATTTTAGCCCCACTAATTATGATATGTGCTATTGACTATTTTCAGGGATATAGAACTGAGTCCGGGGTTCATTTTTGCTAGTGACGTTTGAGGACAATATCCGTCATTGTTTACCCTATAGGGATTTATTGAAAATGCACCTTTTATTTTAAGTTAATTTATTTTCTTTTTATACATTTCCATCATTTATCACATGCTTTTACCCACAGGAACATTGAGGAGTAATTAGGGTTAAGTGCATCAATAGTTAAGTGCCTCAAAAGCAAAACAGAAGAGGTTTAAACTTTAAATATCAACAACCCTTTAGTTATTGGCCAAATGCTTATCACCAAGATATTTATAAAAATACCACGCCATTTCTAAAAAGTTGGGAAGCTGCTTAAAATGGAAATAGAAACAGAATCAATGATGTGCAAATCATTTAAACCCTCCATTCAATAGAGTTGAGCCAATGCTAGCGAGACAAAAGACAAACACTAAAGATGAACACTGCCAAAGCTATTGGCAGTGTTTCATGGCACAAAAACGTTTCTTTTCCTTTCCCACGTGAGTGATTGATGCATTAACTATCAATATAGGTGACAATAACATACTTTTTTGTCAAGCGAAATTACAAGAGTGTCACGATGGAAGGGTTCTGGAAGCAGGTGCGGGATTAAATAAAGGTTGCAATGCCACAAAAACAACCGAACAGCACCAAACCAGTGTGAAAGGAACCAAAAGCAACGGAGCTCAGTAACTCTCAGACTAGATTCAGCAATCTAGTCCGTGGCGTAACGAAGGGCCATGTAACAGTAACCAACCAGGGAAAACAGAGTGCGTTATATGTTAGTGCTGGTTGGGGAAGTTGGAACCAGGTGTGCGTAATGGGAAAACGAGGCAAGTCTGGTTTGGGATGAATGGCTGACTAGGGTGCGTTGGGTTGACAGACACCATTATGCCGCAGCATTCCGAGTTTTTAGCATTTCAAGTTGTGTCCCAATGTTTTGGGAAACAGCGTTGTACATCAAACTGCTCTAGGGCACTGTATTCAAACATACTGCTTACACCCGTGGGCTTTCTTGCTTCACATGAAGTATGTCGGCATGGGGGGAATACTGTTGATACACACGCTGTGTAAACATTGCTATGGTGATTGGAATAAATCCCAAACTGACTGTGTGGTTCTCCAAGTTCAGTGATTAAGTAAGGGAGTGAGTGAGTTTCCTAAGCCCATCTTTTTGTATTCTTAAAGTACCATATGCCTGTAGTGATCTATGGGTTAATATTACAGCAGCCTTATCATTAACTGCACTCCGAGGCTCATAAACCGCAGTTCTGGAGCATATTTACTGCGTAAAGTGCTGGAGAGACATTTATTAATGATTCAGGATGATACAGTGAATCGGTAAAATTGCAGGTTATGTATTTTCTGGGCTCTCTAACTTCTCAGAGGACTGAATTTACTTCCTGGTCTTTGTGGCAGGTTAATGGAGTTTTATTTTTGGTTAAACTTCATGTTCTGGTAAATTGATGTGAGTTTCTATACTAAAGTTGAGAAGTGAAATAAATGTGATTGGATTTAAATACTTGTTATTGTTACTGTAAATTATATTTATTTTATATGAAACATTTGGCCCCAGGAAAAGTACAACTCTTCTTCTACATGGACCTGAATTAATTGCACTCTGCCGTTATGAATTGTTGATATCCTGTACTGCATGTTAGCTGAAATGTTATTGACAGCTGATTGGCAAGAGTAAAGAATCAGTAACCTCTTTATGCTGTTTGTCAATTACCCTAATTTAATAGGCCACAGCAGTAAGTAAGTAAGTAAGCAGGACTCAATTTATTAAAGTATGTCGTGGGCCTAAACAAAAATAAACGTACACAAAATCTGTTCATCCTTAGATCTTTCTTTTCTCAATGGTATATGGAATTGCAAAGGCCTAAAAACCTTTCCAGATTTATGATCTACTCATTGGTATGACAAAAAAACACCTCTACACTGGTAACTCTTTAGTTATTCCATCATACACTGATTATGGTAGAAACTTTATACAGTTTTACATTATGCATTGCCTCTATACTGCCAGTGTAGCTATGGTGTCAGGGATTCATCACTCATTACCAGAATAGCTGCACACGTTTAAGCCTTGAGGCAGCACTGATGCTTAGTTCCCAAAAGACAGGTAGCACAATATATGATACATTATTAACCAGTATTGATCTCTCTTATTTAAACAATCATATGATGGAAGTAGGCCAGAAATAGCTGCAGCTGATCATATGGAATCATGAAAGCCTTGCCTTGATTCACTAGTTTGGAGTCTTCTCCTCTGTGACTCTGTTTGAAGTGTTGAATTTTCAGGAGTACATCCGTTGATCAAAGGCAGAGCAAAGCCACTGAGTTGGAAGGTATCGGTGGATGATCGTAGAAATTCCTGTGAAGGGATTATTCTAAGGTCCTACAGTATCAAAGGGCCAGATAGGAAGATATGGGGACTTGCTCCCCAATGTTACTGTAGTTGTCACCTCCAAGACAATTTAAACATGAGATACCTTGATTTCAACAATATTGTCTAACTTACACCAAATGGCAAAAGCCTGATATGTAAACTCTTGATCACAAATATTACATTACATATCACAGTGCTTCTGAGTAATTGCACTGGATACCCAAACAAGGAAGAGGAGATGTCTTGCATGTAACATTCAAGCACTTGGATTACATGTAAAGTGCTATAGATGTTTAATGAACAGTTACTGTATTTTTGTAATAGATTTGTTTCTACTGCTGGGTTTTAATTGACATTTCTGTCAAGTAAAACAATGCCGTATATCACACAAGTGTGGTCAGAACTCAAGTTGGGAATTGACGTTGACAATTCTCAAGTTGGGAATTGACAAGGTTACTGTCATACAAATGTCTCCCGTTGTAATAATCATATATACACTGCTTGAAGAAATTTAGAGAACACAATCATCACAATATTGCACCAAGTAAATTACATTTTAGGGATATAAATCTGTCCAGTAAAGAAGCATAAGAAAATAAATGGCACCCGTTTTGATAAAAATTAAATTGACAAGAGTTGCAATGGAGTGAGTCTAAAGGGAATGATTTTGCAGGTGGTGGCCACAGACAATTGCTCTTTCCTCATCCTTTCTGAAAGACTCTTCTCAAATGTTGCCAGTGTCCTTGCCACTACTGGTAGCATGAGGCAGTACATGCAGCTCATTTTGGTTACAAAGATGTTGCAAGACGGTTTGCACAAGGAGAGCTGGACAAGGCCATAGACGGAAATCAACCAGTATCTGCTCTTTTGTGTGAGGTGGAACAGGAGAACACTGCCAGAGCCCTACAAAATTACCTCCAGTGGGCTAGTGGTGTGCATGCTTCTGACCAACTGGCCTGACGGGGGCATAAGGGCTTGATGTCCTCTAGAGGGACCTGTGCTCACAGCCCAGCACCGTGCAGCTCAATTGGCATTTGCCAGAGTACACCATAGTTGGCGGGTCCGCCATTGGCAAACATGACATGAACACTAGAACATAGCAAAACTAGAGAAGAATCATAAAGGAAGAGTAAGGAGAGAGACGTTTTCTGACAGCCACCACTTGCAAAACCATTCCCTTTTTGATGGTTGTCTTGCTGTTGCCTCTCCAGTGCACCTGTTTTCACTTTCATTTGCACCTAAACAGGTGACGCTTATTCACAATTGCTCGTTTCCTAACTGGACAGATTGATGTCCCTGAAGTTTTATTGACTTGGTGTTATACTGTAATGATTGTGATCCTTAGTTTTTTGTATTTTGCATAATAATATGCAATGTTTTGCAGTTCATTTACATATAATATGAAACCTGAGTAAGACCTAAAACAATCACTAAAACGTGCATAAATACTATATAGATCTTGTGAATTTACACCACATCTAACAAACAGCAGCTACTTAGGTGTAGTATACGTCAATTGTCTTGTCATTTATGTTTCATCTTTCACTTTTTTCTGTTGATCTGTGGCAAAAACTCTATTTAACAAAATAAAAGCCCACCTGGGGTGACTGTACTACTGTATACTGACCCTGGGGCAGGCTGTGGTAATTTAGTCCTTTGTTTCTCTTGTTGTTTTTGGTTTTTGTTACCAGCTCTTTGAGTTATTTCCTCTTAGTGTCGATAGGTTTTTGTTACCTGCTCTTTGAGTTATTTCCTCTTAGTGTTGGTAGGTTTTTGTTACAAGTTATTTAAGTAATTTTTTTCTTAGTGTTGGTAGGTTTTTGTTACCAGCTCTTTGAGTTATTTCCCCCTAGTGTTGGTTTTAAGAATAAATAATGAAGTAATAACAATCCTAAAAGCACATTATTTATTGCTAGATCAAAATTGTGCAGGCACACATACACATGAATAAAATAGCAGCCTTGGCAGACCTCAGGCAGGTTTTAATTCAAACTGCTTTTCCCTGCCAGTGACATTGTGAGAGTGAAAGAGATCCTAAGAGATACCCACATAATACGATACATTTGTTATCGTATTACAAAAAATACAAAGAGCTCAAGAGTGGTCTTGTTGGTTTATGACAAATTAGGAAACTTCTTCAACTCCAGGGCTAGTTCTGTTTAATCCAAATGTCACTGCCTGCCACAGCATAGTGTTTCATATTGCTCAGTCAGGTCATTGTCATTTGAGGGGCTTGAAAAGCTGACCAGCACTCCAATCTTTTCACTTACATCCTCTAAGGTAGTGGTTTCCAAGCAGGCTTACCGGGACCCCAGGGAGGTACTTGGTTATCCACCAGGGCTACTTGAGACGGTCTATGATACCAAAGACTTTTAGTAAAAATGTACATGACTATGCACATGGTGTGTTTTGTGCCCTAACACGGTTGGGAACCACTGGCCAAGGTCTTGAACCTCTTTTTTAGGGCTGCAAAGACAACATGCATCACTACATTAACACATATAGGCTACTTTTCTTCAAAGCATCGCCTCATGAAAAGTCCCTGTTAGTCGTACCCCATCTCTTCATTTTCAGAACCGACACATTCACCACTTCATTTTCATGACAGATACATTCACCACTTCATTTTCAGAACCGACACATTCACCTCTTCATTTTCATGACAGATAAATTCACCACTTCATTTTCAGGACTGACACATTCACCTCTTCATTTTCAGAACCAACACATTTACCACTTAATTTTCAGAACCGACACATTCACCTCTATATTTTCAGAACCGACACATTCACCTCTTCATTTTTAGTACCGACACATTCACCTCTTCATTTTCATAACCAACACATTCACCTCTTCGTTTTCATAACCAACACATTCACCTCTTCATTTTCAGGACCGACACATTCATTTCTTCACACTTGTGCTGTGGCAACGCCAACATGTCTGTAGCTGGTTGGCAAGGCTTTGTTTTCTTCAGTAGCTCAACTGCTATATCTAACTTCATTGTAACACTTTGCAGGAATTTGGACACCGGTTAGGATGTCATACCAGCCCGTGAGCAAACGTACTTTCCTCTGCTAAAGACTGAGATCCAATTTTTCTGAAGCGGTTGTACACTTTGCCGTAGGAGTAGCATGTACAGTACATAAAGAGGGCTACTCCAGTGGCTGATCTATTCCTTATGTCAATGTCTGTTCATGGGATTAGTAATGTTTGCATTGCAACACTGGCTGCTGAGTAGCTGTCAAATGTCAATGCAGACATTTGACTCATTGCCCATCTTTGAATACGATCATTCAGGTAGTGTTTAAGGCAAGCACTCGTTTGGCAAGGAAGGGTGATCGTTTATCCAGATGGCACCCAAGGAGACCACCTGATTTGCCTGTGCCTGCCACTGGCCATGCCTGGTGCACTTGCTGTATCAACCGGGTGGTTCAGACCCTGAAGGCAGATTGACTGAAAGCTGTATATGAGACTGTGTACCACGTTTAAATGAAATCACTTTTTATTTGCCAATATACCAAGGTTTAGTGCTGTGTCCAGGCACTCTGCAAGGTGTCACACATAAAACAGCTCTTAACTGAACCCCACCTCTGTGTAATAACTATTACTACAATAAATAAGTCTTAATCACAAACACTCTTTTATTTGTCTCTGGACATACATAACACTGTCTGAAACGATGGTTATGTGGCTATTGGGGACAAGGATTGTCATTGCGTTTATCTGATCCTACATAGGAATGGCCAATCTCCTTTCAACAGGTTAGGTGTACTTTGACTTCCCCTTTCCAGGGACAACAGGACTACTGACCCAGGCTAATTACTCACATGGATAGTGGACTAACCAAGCTCTGTCCTCCTTTACACTGTTTGGGCCTATAGACGCAGATTTGCGTCGAAAAGCGCACCTGTTACATTTCTATTCATATCTCCAGGTTAAAAATAAAAGCCTACGGTCTTCTGTATTTCTGTTAAGTAGGAGCCTTCTTAATCCTGAAGCCATAACCGTGAAGGACGTTAGACGCATTTCTGCGTCGAAAAGCTCACCTGTTACATTTCTATTTATATCTCCGGAATTATTAGTTATGGAACCCTACAGTTTTTTTCACATTGTAGGGGACAGTCTCCTAAAAGATGATTGTGTATTTCTGTATAGTAGAAGCCTTCCAAGTCTCGACCACAATAACACTGTAATTCATGATTTCATCAAATAAACTCAACATTTTATCTGATCAGAATCAAAGATTTGTATATAAAGTGACCTTCCATCAATATACAGGGACCCCAAAATGATAATTTTGGTTGATATTTTACTGTTTTTGAAAAACATATTGTTGTTTTTCTGTCTATTATGTTATAAGCTTATACAATAAACAACTTGTTGTTTTGAACCCCAGGGGATGTTCAAATTAGGCATAAAAAGCCCTACCTGTGGGTTTATACTATGTATACTATACTAATACGTTTTTATATTCTCTTTGCACATTTTCACCATTATCCTCATCGAGTCTTCTCAAACAATATTATCTATTCATCCTCCTTCTAGTTAAGGGTTTTGAGAATCCACAAAATATAGGACATCATTCTAATATAAAGGGTGACCTCCTGAGAGGTCAAAAGGTCAAGATAGTGCTTGAATTTTGGTCATCCCAAGAAGGCTTTAGACCTTTAAGGGTCAATAAACCTCTTTTTGAGGTAGGATTACATTTCCTGTGAATTCAAATGACTGCCATTGTCGGAAAACATATATTTTTGATTAGCACTTGACTGACTGATCGGCCAGTCTGATTAATCTGGGCTGATTAAAGGCTTGAAACAAATCTGAAATCTGTCATGAATGCTGATAATGGGGGGGTAAGCACATCTTTTAGTGTTGACATTTTCCCTTTCTTTTTCTTCCTAGTTTCGGACCCTACTAAGAGTTTTTACCAGCCACTTGTTTTTGCTTGCTTTTTGGCATTTGAGGCTTGATATCTGTATTACCACCTTGTGGCCACTGGTGTTGTAAGAAGGGCTTTATAAAATGCATTTGTTTCATTAAATCGCTAGTGCAATCACTAGCTAGCTACACAGCTAATATGCATATAAACAATGCATGTGCGTGTTGCTTAATCATAATCAAATACCTGCTATATCACCAAAGGAGTTCAAAAGGATTGTTAGAAAACTAGCCACACTGCAGTGTAGAGAGGATGAGCGAGACACAATTCATTATATTTCCACCACAGAATGATAAACAGTCCAGGGTGATGGGGAAATTATTATGAGATCATCTTACATATTGACACGTAATCTCAAAAAAGCAGTGGGTCAAGGATCGCAATCATCACATATGCATGAGTGTATTCAAGAACACAGCACAATCGCTGTGCACATGTAACAACCTCTGTTTTGGATGGCTTGTGTTGGTTATAGTGCACTTTGAGCCCAACTTGTTGCCCAGAGCACGTCCATACCACAAACTCAGTGGACAAAAGGTGTCAGTGGACTTTAAAGTATCTAGAAATAGTGTAAATAGTCTATTCCCTCATTTGCCGGTATTGTAGCTAGCTATATTTGTAGGCAAACAAACGTGCTCCTGAATTTGGATGAGTACATAATAATCTTATTTTGACATCCTATATTGTATGCATAGTGTTGCCAGCCTTAGTCTCCATTCTGAGAAAACAACGCAGTCCAGAGTATTTATCCACTCAGATTTACTATTGTAACAGTTTTTTTTTTATTAAAGTCAAGCCATTGACTTGCCAACATCCTTGCTCACATTAAACATGCCCACTGCCTATGGACATGTTTACTAGTGTGCTTCACTTGATTTATTTATTTATTCAAAGCTCAGAGGACCTTTTTACCACGCGTAAAACAAGGTGTACACTGGCAAATAACTGAACGAGGAGGAATGTTATGTGCATCTCTAATCAATGGACATCTCTAATCAATGGACATCTCTAATTAATGGACATCTCTAATCAACAGCAATAGAGAAAAGGGATTGCTGAATCTTTTTGTAAAATATTGTAGGACTAGAATTATTGTGGTAACTTAACTGATTAAGAATTAAATAATAAGGGGAAATGTGTTTCTGTTTTGACACATTGTATGGTAGATAAAATATTCCCTAAACAGTATAGCAAATCTGAAGTCTACTTGCACTTAATGTACTGTGAATATTGTAATATAGTCAGACAATTTTATATAACACAATTCCAATGTATGCATGTACATCACTAACAGGGGATATTTTTTCCCCAAATGCGAGTAAAAAATCATTCATGATTTGCACCAGCTAGCATCATTTTAATTATACTGTAGATTTCCCCCATACATGATCGATCTGAAGAAACCCATAGTAATACAAGTTATATGTTCTTCTATATTAAATATTTGATATCCATTACATTTTCATGATTAATGTCCTGGAAATAATCTGTTTCTCTAAGTCCTTTAGTTTTATTGCTGACCATATTATGGTTTTGATTATCCTATGCCAAGAGATATAGTTATGTATTGCTCAAAAGATTTGTCTGCTCTGTGAAATGGAGCAATGTCATATTGATTTTGGGAGAATTTTAGATGGAAAGAAAACCTAAAAGATATTGATAAAGGGTCTATTTCATTAGCTACATTAGAGGACATACTCCTGTGGCCAAATGTTACAATGATATCATAACAGGTTAATGTTTACCGTATGATTAAACAAAAGTACTCTGGACTGCCTCATTCTGTAATATTTTGTTTACCAGTATTGTTTCATTAGTAGTTATTAAAATAACTAAATGTGTTTTAGGAAGGTCTAGTAGAAGAATACCTTTGCATTTTTCTACATTAGATATTCTGCATTAGATATCCTTTCTACCATTCAGACAGTATACAATTAAAACATCCAACCTATACTATTCACAATTGAGTCTATAAGGGGAAATTGCATGCACAAACCCTGAGATTGAGTCATTTATGCAGGTCCATAACATATAGTAACAGTGAAAATCCTAGACTATTGTAGTTACAATCTTTGAAACCAACATTACGGCTCTTTGCCTTGGTCTCAGATTTCTTACTGGGCATCACACTGCATTGGGAGAAATTGAGAGATAGTACCAGTATAGGAATTGTGGTCCTGTGTGAGAGTAATGAGTTGCCAAGCTCTATAGCTTTACTAGTGCTATATCCTAATGATTTGAACTCATGTTTGACAGTTTAGGCAGTTTTGTTTCCCAGAATGCAGCATGTTGTAAATATGCTGCAACGTATGATCTATTGGAATTCCCATTTCATCGTCATGGTACCGGTAAGATCTGTGTTGACTGATTAATCAAGAACGGATATTTACACCAGTTCAGTGCCAATAAAAACGTTTTGCCAAATCTCAACGTTTGTTCATGAAGTATAATCATCATATAATCAATGTAATTTTTAGCTAAACACCTCAATTCAGTTTTGACCAGGGGACTGGGATGTGACATTGATTCACAATCTCTTAGGCTTCCTAACTGGACAGATTGATATCCCTGAAGTTAATTGACTAGTGTGTTATACGTGTTCCCTTAATTCTTTTGAGCAGTGTACAATGTTTTAAAGTAGCCATCTTTGCATTTTTTTGTAAAATTCCAACCTGTGACTCCCCGTGAGAATAGTTTTAGATAACTTCGCAGCTCTTCAGTGAGAAGAGGATCGACAATCCAATGCCACCATTCCAATTTAGACAGCTAAGACCTCATGAAAAGGTGTTAGGTCCCTGCCAGGGCTTCTTCCTCTATTACCATCAGAAAGCATCTGCCAATTGAATGTTCAATAAATGCTTTAAGCAATGACCTCTGATTGAGCATCAGCTGCCTTTCATTGATAGGACCGTCCAGAGACCAGAGACCAGTTAGAGCCTGTTTCATTTAAGAGATGGACATGTTCATTTGGGAGATTTTGTCCTAGTAGTTCTGGGATGATGGTGTTTGTATTTCTTTGGGTTGTTATGATGTAGGAGGATGTAGAGGAGGTGTTCTGTTGATATCATTGTACACAGACCTATTGGCTCTGTATATAAACTGCAGTGAATTGGGAGAGCATCAAAGACGGTTTTGAAATGGGACAGAACTAAAACAGGGTTGAATGCCTTGTCTTCTCAAATCTCATTGGATTCTATGTTTCCCTCTCACCTTCTTATCCAAAGGATTTTACGAAAGATACAAATGGAGAAGGCATAAGCAACCAATCTACAGCTATTTTATTTCTCACGTTGTTTCCATTTCTCACCTTCCTGTTAAAGCATTTGGGATAGTGAAGGTCCCTCCCCTCAGGCTCCAATTCACTTTTATTGAGAGGCAAGGTGCGGAAGAAACAAGGACATAGAAAGCTGGTTCTGAGAGCTTGAAGGGTTGATTGATTATATACATTTAATTATTGATGATTTTGGAGTAGACTAAAAGGAAAATGGTTAGTTATGGCACATTTCCCCTTATATTTAAAGACAACTATTAGAAATTCAGCATATGTTTTAACATTGCAGCTATTCTGTATGTGGCACAACCCAATACATATCTCATTTCATCTACATTTAATATGTTGTAAATTGTGAAATGCGGACATACCGTAGACTTACAAAACACACTGAATTAGATCTATCCAATAAACCACTTCATCTTTTGGTCTCTGCATCTCTGACAAAATATTTTAACGGAGACGTAAATTGCATTTGTATGTTGTTTTATTGAAAGGAGTGGCAGGGGACAACAATGCTATTTCACAAAATCTTGCTTATGTACATTTACTACCTGCTAGGGATTTCTCAGAATCTTTTTTTATTATGACTCTCATGATATCTCACAATGCAACATTTTCCTCTAATGCAAGTTCATTATCATCAATAAGTCATATGTATTCCATCTTCCATCACCACATCATCCATTCCCGACCACAGCACCTGTTCTGCAATGTAAACCCAATTTACTATTTTTCTCTCCATTGCAGATAGTATTAAACAATGCCCTAAGAGTACAAGGCTGTCTGAATGGGAATGATTTATTACAAAGAGAGAAGTCTTTGCGTCGGTTTGCAGAGCTCTGCAGTGTAAAATAACCTAATTTATATTCCATATTGCCCTGGCTGCCTCACTTAATATTCCTGTCAGCAGCTCTTATACCGTGCCTCCTGTTAGGTTTAGCTGCAATAAAGCCAGTCCCTTTGAATAGTGTACACACAATATTAAAAACATTTCATCGGCTTTACCGTAATGCATCAAGAACACCTCTGATTCAAAAGAACAGGTCCAGTGTTGCTGTGGAGGCTATTGTATGACAGACAGTGAGGTGTTGTAACCTTGAATTGCAGGCAGGCTCTATCAGTGTTGTGTTAATATTTCAACAGCAACATGAGAGAAGGTTCCCTGCTATTGTGACACCTGTGTTTCATTTAAGAAGGACTGTCAGAATGAAAACATGTCTTTAAAGGGGCATTTCACCCTGAGGGACCCTTTAGTGGTTTGTATGATGTTTGATGGATTTGTAGATCAGTGAGATTTGTTTCATACAGAATTGGTCTGAAAAAGGCGTGGTAACAGGCTTTCTGTGCTAATCATCACACTGTAGTTTCTCAGGAGATGCATTGAAGGACTGTTATCCAAAAAATAATTGTGATCATGTTTTGTTTTATTGTGCAAAACCTCCCTGTGATACAGCTTGTACATGCATGTTTTGTGTGTCGTCACGGGTGTAGTCGTTTGATAGAGCAATTGGATGTCTTTCAGTGATTTTCTAATCAGTAGATATATTGATAAATATACAAATTGGTTAACTTATTTCTATGATCTAAAATCCTCCAACTCTAGAGGGGCCTTCCTGTTATGGCCCAGTCACATCCATTTCTTATCCTCTGTAGGTAGGTCTGTAACAAAGTTTTAAGAAGTAGCCTTCTCATAAACACTATGGTCAGATTAAGAGTTCTATGTTCCTTTGCAGAACAATGCATGTTTGGAATGGAGTATACTAAAGGTTTTCCGAAAGCGGAAGCAATGATGGGGAACCTCTCCAGCTATTTATCTAGCTAAGCCAACAAATAATGTTGTATTTGCTGCAATAAAATGGGATCGTAGACAGGTCTACTTGGTAGGGTCAATGCAAGCATGACTGATGACTGCACATTTTAGTGCACATCAATTAGAAAAGGCAGCCGATGCCAGCAACTGGTCAAAAATGGCAAAAGTAACTTAATTCTATTGATTTGTGATTTCCTTAGTGCAACACAAACACCCTGTGTCTCGGGGTATATCTCCTCTGGGGAAATGCCTTGGCATGCATTTATTAAGTAACACCCAGAATGCTGCAGGGGATAATGTACATTTGTAATGAATGCTGAACATATTCTGGACAGTCAAATAGAGCATGAGTCAAAACTGCTGTATTGTACCACATTCCTAACATTAGTATTGTGTATATTAAGTATCTGAGTGATGGTTAAAATCCCTGTTAAAATGTAGTTAGCATTTAACTTAATCACATGTAATGTATGGATTGGCGACACAAACAATCTTTTCAAGTTATTTTAAACAACTTCATTTCGAAGCTTTCTCAAAGTCATATAGAGGAGCCACATTCCCTTTAATGTAAACTCAGACAGCAATTTTAAATAAACCAAATAATATTCAGTTAGTAATACTATTTTCTAGAAACATGCATGCTATTTAGCCTGCTTGCATATGGGCTTTAAGTGCTCAAAAAGGCGTTCCAGTGTGTCAGAAAATGTATTGTAGAGCTATAGAAAGCTAAAAACAAAATGTTTGCTAAACTTTCCTGTACTACTGTTCATGCTACAAGTGGTCTTATATGTAGTCAGGGTTGTCGTTGTTAATAGAGCCATTGGATGGCTTTCAATGGGGTTCTGACCAGCAGATATATAGACAGATGTACAAGGTGTCTACATATTTACAATAAAACACTACACCTCTGCAGGGGTGGTGCTTCCTGCACTAGCTTAGTCCCTTCCCTAAAATGGCAAATTAGATGTCCTCTTTTTTGTTTGTTGTTTTCTATCCTCAGCAGATAACGAGGCAGCTAACTAACCTCAGGCAACACAATGGCTTGTCATTAAGCCATTTGAGAGAAAGGGGGAAGTGCATCAGCTGATCCTTCCTGGTAAAATATGGATTGAAGATTGCATTCATTAATCACATTTGGACCACAACAGTTTCATCAGGACCAAGAAGGCAAATCGGTAAGTTAAGTTTATCAAGTGCCTTGCTTCTTGCTAATAGTGGCCGTGGGAATATAGTGGCTGTTGGAAGTCATTTATTGTTTTTTACAGTTTTTTTGGCTAGGTTAAGAATCTTTACTGTAAAATGTTGACTATTTTTAGATATTGTTATACTCCTTAAATCTGCATCTAATTTGAACATTGTTGAACAGTGTTTGCGGTGGGAAATAACATCTGGGACCCCTGGCTAGCGATCTTTACTTGGCTATGGATACTGTTGTTAAAACAGCGGGTTTACTGGCTACAACATTTGAGGAAACTAGCAAGCCATTGTTGATGAATAGGGAGTTCTGGGTCCGTCGACAGTCTATTGTATGTGAGGGCTGTTAGTCCTGAAAGAATGTCATTTGTTTTTATTTGATTCTAGGGCCTTTTCAGAGATGTGAGATGAGTGCAAAAATAGTTACAGATGTTGTGTTCACACAGTGTTTATGGATTCATGGTGTTAAGTGTTTTTACTCTGTCACCTCTCTACTGTACATTGTTAACTGCAAAACATCTTAATCTCTATGTCCATTTTGTATTTATGACCAAGACTTATTAAAAAAACATGCAGCCATTTTTGTCAAGCCATTATGTGACCTATTACACTGCATGCTCAACCAGCACCATGGCACATGGGGTGAAGGACAGCAGATTACTGGCCAACAATTATTATTGAGCTTGCCTGTTCCAGAACTACCACAATGACTCGATACAGTGTGACAGGCATTCAGTGTGAATGCCAAAGACCACTCTGGTGGACATTCCTGCAGTCAAGAAACCCTGTCCGACAACAGACCATGCCAAAGACCACTCTGGTGGACATTCCTGCAGTCAGCATGCTAATTGCACGCTGCCTCAAAGCTTGAGACATCTGTGGCATTGTGTTGTGTGGCAACACTGCACATTTCTAAGTAGCCTTTTATTGTCCCAGCACAAGGTGTCCTTGTGTAATGATTATGCTGTTTAATCAGCAATCAGAAATGGATGAATTATGTTGGCAATGGAGAAATGCTCACTAATATGTAAGCTTATTTATTAGGGCTTGTGAAAGTCCCAGGATACATTTGTAATATGGTTCTTGTTACAGTTATTATAATAATTATTATAATTGTAATTTATTATCTTATACAATTTAAGCCAATAATTTTTTTTGATCTAATAGTGTCTCTTAAAACATTCTGGCTAGAGATGCTTAATGTTTATGTTTCTTCCTTAACCTCTGTGCAGTCATGTTTCTTCCTTAACAACTGTGAAGTCAGAACAATTCATCCACCACAAACCACCAATTATTTTGAACGTACAAGCCTCAGTGAAATTACTAGCAATTTTCAAATCCAGTTGTACACAAAACCAGAGAAAAAAATATCGAAATTCTATTATCTTTGGTTTCAGCTCATAAATGATACACTAAAAATCTTAAGGGATTTTTTTTTAAGTGTATGTTTCATAAATTGCTAATGTTACAATAATTACAAAAACATATTAAGACTCCAGTACTTTTGGTAAATTATCAGAATTCTGCATCCCTGGTAGATCAACAGTAATGAACCTTATTTAGGCACAAAACTGAACAGATCTAGTTTAAAATAGCATAGCAGGGCAGAAATGTGGGTGATAACATTCGATCAGATGTGAAACATAGACCTCATTCCCTGTCACGGTCACCACAGTTTTTACATAATCCGACGTTTCTCCTCTTCCTTAATTAGCGAAGTCAGATTGGGCTAATTGCTCTTTATGAACCACAAGGTTGTCAATGACAACCCGCTTCCCACACACACACACACTCAACATGGTCTTCTGCTTACATACAAATGAACAATTGTGGTTACTGTGGAATGTTTAATATTATTGTTTTATCGTTGCCGATTAGGGCCGACCAGTGAAATGGTACGAGTTCAGAAGTACTTTTTTCTCTTTCCCCTATAGATTGTCTGACAATAAACAGAAGTAGTACATTTGGAAAGTTTGCGGTCCTTTCACGATTCCTGATGAATGCTTTGCTTATGCAAATGGTCAGAGGGGGAGAGTTTCTCTGAAGTATAAGCCTTAGCTACCTGTATAATGGTTCACTATGGTGTTTGTGGTGTTCACTTGTGTTTCAGACCTAGCACCTGGCTGACAGGTGATGTGGCTGAGTGGCCTCAGAGGCAGCTGGCCAAACGTAGCACAATGGTACTGTAAAGAACCAGGCAACTCAAGGAAGTTTCATTTATTCATGTACACAATCCAAGGCAGGGCCACTCCAGACATGCAAAAACAAATCAGTGCCACCATGGTTTTGCAACTCCTTCGTTTGCAGCACACTTCAACTTCAGTTTTATTGGAGCCAAAACCATGCAGATTATTTTTGTGTTGGTGCCATCACTCAATTACAAGGGAAAAATCTCCTATGGACTTGGGGATATTTCTGAAAGGAATTAAACAAAGCCTACAATACAGTAACAAATCTGCCTTCAATAGAATAGAACGGTATTATTTTTATCTCTGATTCCCTTTCTTCTCCCTTTCATGCACTCCTCTATGTTCCCATGGTTAGCATTACAATACACTTTAATTGACATACTAAATAAGGAAATCAGGGAAAGTAGCTGGAGTTTCTGTGAAGTAGTGTGTTTTGTGTTTGGCTGGGCCCTGATGTAGTTGCACTGTTCTCTTAATCAGACATGAATACGTGACTGGGATAGAGGGCCCCTCTAATTGGCTGTGTGTGTGTGCGTGCTTGCCAGGTGCAGACGTGAGTCCTGCAGCTCTGTGTCAAAACATATTCATTTACCTATGTAAAAACTGCTACAACCACCGTTTGTTAATTCACTAGTGGTCTAATGTTATTTGGTACAGTTCTTATACCAATGGGCGAAACACAACAATGCAGTGTCCATGAGAGAGTCCAGGTTCCCATGGTTGTTGGAGATACTTCACAGAGCATGGCTGTCTGATGTCACAACAGGAACATGGAAACAATTCGATACTCATAAGAGACCCTTCAGCAAACGTCTAGACACTAAACTGTGGCTGACGAAACCAGGGTTCCATAAAGTAGTGTATATATTTTACCGTGGCTTTGTTTTCAGCAAAGGTTTGTGATTGCATAATATAACCCCGCCCAGAAAAATATCAAGATTTACCTACAAGCGGGGATTACCCAGCGGAGGCACAACTAGGCTCAGTTCCAAATAACACTCACTTGCACCAACAGAAACGTATGCCGGGAGAAGTGGGCATTCCTGTGGTGACAAAACCAAGGCAATTATAATTATTCGCCATATTCCAGCCGTCCACCCCATTCTAGTGATGTTGCTGAAGTATTTCACCAATGCCAAGCCCTGTCTGTTAACGTTGTCCAACCGCATCGCACCTTGCAGTCCCTTGTGGGCTTGCCCCTGAAGCTAAGCAGGGTCGGTACTGGGTGGCCGTGGATATGAGACCAGATGTGGCTGGACGTGGTGTTGGTGGGACAATAGAGGACACTGATCCCTCTGTCGTTCAAATCACAATGCCCCATAGCAGTGAAGGGGAACCTGCCCTCATATTGTTGGGAACCATGAGACATTAAACTCTGTTCTGACTTTGTGTTCACAAAATAAATGATGGTAAGAGTAAGTGTGTTTTAATCTACACATCATACCCTTATGGCCAGCTCATCAACCCCAGCGCGCAAATCCATCCACAGCAATTAGCTAATTCATAAATAAAGTAACAGGTTTACTACTGACCAAGTCTCATGTGGTATACAACCATGGAAATGGTAGAACCATACTATTTCCCAGAGACATGAGATTTATACTCTGTGGAGGTAGATAACATTTTGTCTGGCCTTCAATTGAACAACAAGATTTACTCCAACCCTTTGTCTATAAACTATTTGTGAAATGCTTGTTACAACTGCTCAAAAACCCTAAACAAATGAGCGCATACAGTATACAGGGCATGAAGGAGCATGCTTTTTGCCCAACACCTGGCACAGATTAAGAATGAATCCGCACATTTGTTCACTATGTTTTCCTACTTGCCTTTGGAGATGCCTTTGATACTATCACAGTGTGATAATCAGTGATCACTTGAAGAGCCTTATGTGTACATTATATCCAGTTTCTACAAAGGATCATTTCTCCTTGTAATGAGTGAGCTAAACCTAAAAACAGGCCACCCAAAGAGTGCTGTTGACCTCATCCTTGCTAGCTACCGGTAGATGAAACAGCCATGCCAGTGTGGCCCAAACCACATGAGTCACCAAACAAAGTACAGGGGTTTGCTGATGTTATCGTAGACATGCTATCTCACGCAGAATACTTTTTTAAATGGGCTGAAAGTGAAAGTCACAAAGTCTATGAAAGATGCGCCGAAAGGCAAGCCTGGAACGAATAAGCCCCTCAAAAATACATTCATGAATTAAATGAAAACGTTCGCCACAAAACATACATCTCTCTTGGACATACGGTGGGGAGAACAAGTCTTTCATACACTGAGGATTTTGCAGGTTTTCCTACGTACAAAGCATGTGGAGGTCTGTCATTTTTATCATAGGTACACTTCAACTGTGAGAGACGGAATCTAAAACAAAAATCCAGAAAATCATATTGTATGATTTTTAAGTAATTAATTTGCATTTTATTGCATGGCATAAGTATGCAATAAATACAATAAAATGCTAATTAATTACTCTAAAATCATACAAGGTTTTAGATTCCGTCTCTCACAGTTGCAGTGTACCTATGATAAAAAATACAGACCTCTACATGCTTTATAAGTAGGAAAACCTGCAAAATCGGCAGTGTATCAATGTCACGGTTTTGTTGTGGGGTGGAACCATATGCAGACATTTTTGAAATGAAAAGGTGAATTTAATTCAAACACAAAAGACAAAGACTACACGAACTGTAAACGTAAAAAGTAAAGGTGCTGTATAAAAACACAGCAAACAGAACTAAAATTACATACAAAGAACGTGCAGCGTATCCACATGAGAATGAATTAAATGAAGACATACCGTGAAGTCGTGCAAAACACAAACAATAAACCACACCGGGTGTGGTGACAAACTAACCTAAGTAGGCTCCCCAATCAGAGTCAACTGAATGCAGCTGCTCTGACTGGGGAGCCCACAGCGGCATAAAGAGGGCTAGAGGCCTCACCAATAGTCTTGCCCTGAAATGGCCAGGGGCTCGCAGCCAGGGCATGACAATCAAATACTTGTTCTCCCCACTGTACATATGTCTAATGTTAGTGGCATTCAAACCAGGTAGATAACAAGATAGTCAGTGAGGTGATTTTAATATTCTTCCCAGCAGAACACATCCTCAAATTTTCCTTTCTAATAGGAAGCTGGTTTAATGTGATGAGGTGATGTTGAATGATTTACGGAATGTGCCTTATGTTGTTGATGTTGTGGCACGAGGCCACATGAAACTGCTCATTCTGGAATTGTAGTAACAAGTTACTAGCCTCTCTTTCTATGCCTCAGGCTATCAATGCAAGCATGTGATACTGATATTCTTTATCCTGGGACACATTTACAGCAATTATCAGTACAAGGCCATCAGCTTGCCGGCTTGGGAAAGTATGTTGTGAGGTACTGGACAGTATCGGAGGTCAGGGGCAGCGTCTATTGTATAGAGAAGAAGCTACTATTCGTATCCCTGTGCAGACACAAATAAGTACCTTGGGAATATTTTAATCCTAGTTTAATGTAATTTTGATTTGTGGATTCAAATAATGTGTGTGTGTTTACGTGTTTGTGTATGTCTGCTGCTGTCTTTGCTTACTACATGGACCCAGCAGCATCTTATTGGCCTTCACCAAGGGGCAGGGTTTGTTGTTTTTATAGTTGTACACAAAACCGCTATTGAGAGATAATCGTTTTTTCTATTTCCTAAGCAAAGGGGATTCTCTCTCACTTTCTTTATTGGGCTGGACCTGACCTATCCTCTGCATGTCAAATGTCCCCAAAGCACCATTGTTTTTTTTTATTGAAAATACTTGTTTGGCTGCTAACGTCTCAAAAAGTAACCTATAGAAGTTGTCGATTTCATGTCAATAAAGGTTGTTTTACTAGCCCTGGAATGTGTTTTGGCATCTTAGTTTTTTCATAGAACCAAAAGAAATGTAATCTATTTATGATTTTTTCTTTAAGATTTTTTCATTATGTTCAATTTGTGATTGAGGCTCTACTTCAATATAGCATCTACCTGCATACTCAGGACAATGAATGTAGAGATATTTGTCTTCCAAGCACATCTAAGCCATTCTAGCTCTTATCATAGTGCTCACTCAACCAGGAATTTCATCACCTTTCATGGGCCCCCTCAGCTAATCCATGAGCAGGATTTTAACCCTATTCTTGCAATGATACCATTTACAGGGAGGCAGTGACATTCCACTAGCCAGGAATTTATCTATTGAATAGATTAAATCTATTTTCCTACATAATTGGAAACTTTGACTGAAGGGCAATAGCAAACCCATTTTTTTGTATGTGTGTGCAATCTTTTACAAAAAAAAAGCAAAATCATAAAATTTCAGTTAATTATCGATATTATCCCTTTATATCCTATCAGTTTAATTGCAATGAAAGGAATTCCACTTTTTAAATCAAAATGGTTCCAAGTATCAGAGTAGCTCTAATTAATAGGGCTATAAATTAGATGGGAAATGAGAATTGGAAAATATATATTCTCACAGAGGCACTGAACTAATCATAACCTAATCAAATGGTGCACAACACATTCAGCATAATACACACAGTCGCCATATAATATCGTGTACAGATACATTTCATAATTAAGAACCAAAAATATCAGCTTTTGTTTAAACAAAATTCATAATATTCAGATGACTGAATAACTAAAACCCCATATTATTTATAGTCATCTCCCTTTTATTTATCATAGTAGGGCTTCTCAGCCGGGGCTGCTACAGTAAGTCCTCTGGGGTTGTTGGTCTATCCACTATAGGGGCATAAGCAGTATCTGGGTAAGTCTAAGTTTACTGGTAAAATGCTTTAGGGTACTTTCGTGGTACTCTGGGTAGAGCAAGATTTGGTTGGTGGTATTGCAACTGAATGAGGTAGGATCCCTATTTGTGATGCAGAGGTTGGTTCCTAACACAGTTATAGGTGCAGAGCCGGCAGGTTTAAGGTCATGAAATATTTGGTGAATATAGTTCTAGTGGAGAGGGGGTTGACATGATATGACATAAGAAGACTTATATTCGTGTTTGGAAAAAGTACACTTTTCTGTTGTCCACAAACAGTAGTGCATTATTTGCTCTAAACATTTTCAATGGCTTAGTTTTATCTGATGATTCGGGAGGCCATTGAAGGTTTTTAACATCATCTTGGTGTTCATAAAAACACTCTTGAATTTATTTGGCAGTCTACTGTGTTTGGGGGCATCATCATCCAGGACAATCGGAACATCTCGGAGAACAAGGTTTGCACCATAGGGTGCACTTGGCTCTGTAAAATGGCCTCATCTTTTTGGGGAATAATACCATACTGAACAATCATCAGACACAATGACTCCCAAGAGATGGCTGCCCATACCATTACGGATTCTCCACTATGTTTAACAGTTGGATACAAATGATTTCCAAATTGATGCTGTGCTATTCATTTCAGCTTTGGGAAGTTCACAACGTGTGGATTCTTTTGAAACTTTGTGACAGAGAAGCTAATTTAATTCTGTGGTCAGTGTGGGCATTGAGCAACTCTCCTGTTTGGAACTATGTTAGTTTCTACATGTTGGGTTGAAATATAAAATGTATGTATCTCTCTTGATGACCCAGAATGAAATCATATAATCCTTCCTTAAAAAGCATTTGTATTGACTGTTTGATCCAGCCCCTATGCCCTATGTACTTGCTCTGAATGCTTTTAATGGTGACATATTGCAAAAAAATCCCAAACTAACTTCAGATAAGCTTGGGTTTGTATAAACAACTTCAACACAGAATTCACTTATGCAATTCACATTTAATTCATTAGAACAAGAATGGAATTCAAGTGTATAAATCCCTCCTATTGTTTTAGAAGAAATAATTACTATTTTGTTTTTGTTCATACTTGTAGCAGTCAAATGAAAGATGTATGCTCCCATGAAGGATGTATTCTTCCTACTGAGTGAGTCCTTAGGAAACTGAACAGTCTAGCTAATTAACCCCTTAGCTATTTCTTCTTGGTATGATGTCCTCAGATCAATTTCTGGTAGGAGTGTGCCGTGTACTCTGACAAACTAAGTATTGTTTTGCAAAGAAAAGCTTATCCATGCTTTTATCTCTAGTAGAGTTGACTACTGTAATGGGCTTTTAACTGGACTTCCCAAAAAGACTACAAAAAAGCTGCAGCTCATTCAAAATGCTGCCGCAAGAATGGTAACCGGGACCAAGAGAACAGAACACATTACTCAGATTCGTACATTTTTGCATTGGCTTCCAGTCAGTTATAGAATAGATTTTAAGGTGATGCTTTTAGTCTACAAATCACTGAATGGTTTAGGGCCTGAATACTTATCTGATATGTTTGAAGAATATCAACCAAGCAGGCCTCTAAGATCTATGAATTCAGGCCAGCTAGTAGAGCCCAGAGTCCAAACTAAACATGGCAAAGCAGCATTTAGTAGCTACGCGGCACACAACTGAAACAAGCCACCCGAAGATCTTAGACATGCCCCAAACCTATCAATTTTCAAGTCTGGGTTAAAAACACTCATGTTTTTACGTGCCTATGACTGAGGGCTTGACCACAAAATGTGCCCTATAGCTTTAACAGATGCTTTAAAAGCAACATGGAAACCCTATACCAGACTTTTAAATTTTCATTACTTTTTTAAAATCCTTAATTTTCCTTTAAACTTTTATCTGTATTTTTTTACATGTTAAAATGATCTATGTCTGTTTAAATCAATCTGTTAAAATTGTGACCAAAAAGTGGGAAGATGTAAGAGGTTGAATTGTGGAGTCAGTTTGTAAAACGCGTACTCGTACAAAGTGTGAATGTAAGTAAGATCGCAATGCAATGAGTGTATGAGTGTATTATTGTGAATACACTGGGATGTAAGTGGGCGTGCTGCATCGTGTGAATGATCCACGGATAAAATATCAGGCTGTTTGTATAACGAAACCTGAGTTGCATTGGATGGTTACTGAGTGAATGTGTGAACGGGCGAATAGAGGACAAGTTGTAGATAGAATGTTAGTTATAAAATTGTATTGCTCTTTTAATTCTTTTAACGTTTTTTAATTTATCTTTTTATTTCTCTTTTAATGTCTTGTCTTGTAAAGCACATTGAATTGCATCCATGTATGAATTGTGCTATATAAATAAACTTGTTTGATTGATTGTTATGGATATAAGCAATTTGCTAGATACGAATGTCGTCAAATTTTTTTACGTCATTGTCCGTGATCGGATGAAGTAAATGAAAATCATACATTCCTACGTCACATACAGGGCGCAGAATTCTAAGCTCTTAACAGGATGATTCTGCTGCCGGCATTTAAGATACTGGGGGATTGATTGTTGAGTCTCTTGCTTCAATTGGATTCTCAAGAGAAGCTCCACCCCCCTGCCATACACACACATAACGGCACCTGCATGAACTTCCCACATTCGTCTCTCAGCGCTAAACACGTCTCCATGTTTTCTTCCAAAAACACATCTTGTGTTAATCAGTATCATTTGATAGTTTGCCATGAAGGTAGTTATGTTGTCCATTGCCTTGTTGTGGCAATATTGTAGTGGGTGTTGTTTCTGGCAGGGGTTTTGGAATATGTATTATCTACACATTTTACAGCATAGTTGTATTTCTGTCTTCCAATATGTTTTACATGGAACTGACAGGGAAAGACAAACACTGAGCCCACACATTAATACCACTTGTAAGAAATAACAGGGGTGTCATCAGAACCTTGCTTTCGGGGCTCTAGCGACAGATGTTTT
This sequence comes from Novumbra hubbsi, assembly GCA_016801125.1. Taxonomy (NCBI): domain Eukaryota; kingdom Metazoa; phylum Chordata; class Actinopteri; order Esociformes; family Umbridae; genus Novumbra; species Novumbra hubbsi. Next base: position 11,786 of record JACXGK010002714.1, on the reverse strand, counting down.
TGGTCAGTCTTGAGTGTTTTGTGAGCTGATGCAGTTGGGACAGTGTGAAAAAAGAGACAACATTGCTTATGTTTTCGTGGCTTGCGCTTGAGTTTGAACGACATTGAAATATTTTCTGAACAACAGATTATTTAAGGATAATAGTAATGCTATTTTATGTAAAGCTACAAATATTGTGGCATAGTCTAGCTCTTTTTGTGCTTCATAAATCACCCAGTCTGAAACCCCAAGGAGCATGCAACAACAATATTGAAGCACAGGGGCTAGCAAAAAACTCCCTAAAAGGCGTCAAAATATCGGAAGAAGCCTATAGAGGTGACCAATCACCCAAAGACACCAACCAACCTGAACCACCCTGAATGAGTTTTCAATCAAGTTTTCAATCAAATTGCATGAGGGGCACCATGGAGAGACAACAGCAAGCCAGTGACTGTGCCTTCAAATGGCATTGGAGAGAGGGTGTTAGAAAATAAACATTGTTCCACTCACAAAAGTTAAACAGTTACTCTGGGAAAATGGAATGTCGCCTAGCATTCATATATCTATTAGTAGCATCTATGCATTTAGTTAGTTCATTTTGTTAGTTTCTGGGTTATGAAAATATGCCATGTGCTTTGGGCATATGAGCTGTTAGTATTGTTTTTAAACTACCAACATGTTTTGATTCAGTATCAGTATCATAATGAAAAGTGCTCTGAATGATGCAATAATGCACTGATGAAGTATTGGCTTTGCTATACTTAAAACAAACACTATAAAACATACTATAACTGACACAAGTAAGGTTACAGATATGACTATGACAAGATCAGCATACACTTTATGTGGATGTGTGGATTTATAGAGAGACAGCATCCGAAAGGGGGATGTTCACAAGAGCCTTCCAGTACTCGAATTGTGTCTGTGTTTTTAGGGGAGGCAGAGTAGATCTGTCTCTGTCAAAATTCTGAACTACTTGAACGGAAAATATTTTTAATTCTATGACATACTCTATTTTGTATTGTTATTTTTGGTAAATTTGTATAGGATGTCTCACCGAGTTTAAAAAGCATTCCAATCAGTGCAAGACACAAATATTGTTAACAGGCTGTTAACAATATTTGTGCCATGGACATGAGCTTCTATGTAACTATTTCTGCTTGAACGGTGAGTTGCAAACCTTTGTAGAACATAATGACAAGATATTGGTTCTAATTTATATATCTCATCAGTTTTTTTATCTGTCCATCCAATTACAATTGGTTCTGCTGAACAAAATAGGGGTTCTGTCTATTGCAATAAAACGTAAAATATTGACAAAAGTATAGATACACGGTGGCATGTGGTAAAATAAATAAGCCCTCATGGTGCCCTGGTGGACAGTATAGCTTATAGATTTCACTGAGGTCCCAGGTGAATCTGGTGTTCTGACAAATTGTGTAAGAGAATGGGTTGTCCATGTAATATTCCACATTGAACTAGTAGATTAATATACAGATACAAGGACAACCTAACCTACAACACAGACTCATTCATTCACTCTCTCTACAATAACATTTTACTGCTGTGAAGCCTTATCCTACCCTCAGATACTTAACAGCTCAATGCAATGATTTAATGTTTCGAATTTACATTCAGGACTGACAGCGTTCCATAAACTGTGACTTATCATCAAGAGACTGCCCGCACCCTAACAGTTCCATTTAAAGTTCACAAATTGATTTTTTTGAAGGATTATCAATCCTTGACCTTTCGATTGTTATATGTATATATTGGAACTGGAGCTCAGTGTTTTAGTCTCTGTAATATAGGTCAGTGCACATATAAAAATGTAAGATACACTAAAGTCTGCGTCCACACACTGCAGCACAGAGTAAACAGAGCAGCCATTCCCTTTTTCTAATCTACTGACTCAATGTTAGCAATGCTGTTTTGTTCACTGGCTTCCTGTAGATTAGCTCAAAGAAAGAAAATTCTTGGATAAAGACTTCTAGTCATGTAAGATCAAGCTCTTATGTCTCACTCACCTTCTCGACCTCAGTGAAGCTTTTTCTATTCTGTCATACAGTTTCTGAACTGGCACACAGCCTGATACTTCAATCAATTATACATATTTTATTTGTATCAGCAATTGTCGCAAAATTCTCATGGTAATACATTGACTTGAAATCGCTAATGGCGAGTAACAACAAGAAATGTATGCAGTGTGGCCATGAAAAACTCTCCAGTAGGCTCGGAACCTAGGAAGAAGCTAAGAGGCAAACCCCAGAATAATACTTAATCATAAACCATACTGAAGAGGTGAGTCTGCAGTAAATGCTTAAAGGCTGAGACAGAGTCTACATCTCTCTCATGCATCGGCAGATCATTCCACAATAACAGAGCTCTATTGGAGAAAGCCCCGCCTCCAGCTGTTTGCTTGGATATTCTAGGCGCAGGAAGGAGGTACTCCATCTTTGTCAGGACATTTTGTGCACGGTTACTGGTTGTTCTCCATGATGCATGTCATGCTGAGAAGGCATTTGGTAAATAAAAGACTTGATAAGGCTGTTTTGCTGTCAGTCAGATAGTGGAGGGTCCTGTATTCCATGGGGACACAGGCAACCACGCTTGGAGCCCCAATACCAGCAGAGATACGAAGACCTTCTGCCCGGGCTCAAGACAGCGGGGTGGTACTCCAGCAGCAGCCTATCACAAGCCTTGATCAATCATCCCTCAGCCCTCCACTGGCAATATAAGGGCCCTTTGATTATCTCTTTCAGGTTTGGAAGGCGGATTAAACATGGGCTTGTGAAGGACGTTGGTGTTGACCTGGTCCTGCAGCCCTGAGGTCTCTGAAGAACACCAAGCGCACAGTTTCATCTAATTCTGTTTGTAAATCCATTTAAGGAGGCATGTTAGGTTAATAAAAAAGCAACAACAACGGAGACAGGACAAAAGCAAAGAGCTTTACTTTGAGAAAAGCCCCTCTCTTGTTTCTGCTTCCTCTGTCTTGAAGGCAGGAAAGAGTCTTGTATCTTAATTCAATAGAACCAGTAAAACAGAGTTGCTTTCATAAGGTTCACACCATAAGGCTGGTGCCTTTCAAACTTGGTACAGTAACCCAAGAAAATACATGTTAACATTCTATCATGAAGACTACATCTTCAACTTCCTGAATGTATTTCAAGAGGGTACATAAGTATTTCTAGCATGTGGACCTATTGGTAATAGTGCTGATGTGTTATGCTTGACACGGTTGTGGTTTCCCACAGTAGACCTGCTAACCTGCTTTTATTCTATTATGTCATTATTCAATCTTCAGTGTTTCTTGACATAACAGGGTTCACCTTAAATGCATTAATAATGAAAAACCAAGACCGCATTTATATACAACCATTTATTTATTGACTTTAATCTTAAAAGTACTCCATTTAATATAAAAGGCTTTTTTAAATTACGTGTTGTTGCACAATTTCTACTTTAAAACACAAAAGGCACACATTTTTGGTGGAACGATCCATAGAAGCAGCATTTACTGAGAAAGAAATAGATGATAATTATGATCTCTGTGTCAAATCGTCTTAGCAACCTAAGAAATAAGCAACAATGCGTTTGCTCATCAGCTGCAAGCCCCCTAAAGATCCTATATAAGTCAAATGGAAGAAAGGTTTTTAATGAATGTGCAACACTCTATTTAGAGATCTAATTTGATACATACTTCCTGTTGTGAATCCCTTTCTGTCTCTCTTTATAGATTTCATTTTCAAAAACCCAGATGAGATCAACAACACATAATGTCATGGTCCGTACAGTTCCATCTCCTTCACAAATGAAAACAAGAGATGGTATATTTTAAACATTGTTATACATGCTGAACCTGAATCATGCATTATTAACCCCGTGCTGAAGATACGCCCTGCAATGTTGAGATGCAGTCATGCTCTTTAGAGAGAGATCGCATCTAGCTAGTTGCCTCTACATCTACGTTTCACAGATTGTGGCAGAATAATAAGCATCAGTACACAAAGAAAAAGACAGATAAAGGAAAGACAATAAACAATTTGACATCTCTGGGGTGTTACCAGTAGCACTTGCCTTGTTGTATTTGGATTGCATTGCCAGTTCTATGATTATTTGGCTCAAAAAAGAGAAGCGAGCACTCAGTTAGGGGTGTGTGTGTGTGAGTGGGGGGGTACTCACAGATCCTGAGGGTAGATGTTGATTTGAAGGGAGAAAAGATAGAATAATAGGCTTTGATGTGAAGAAATAAAAGCAACCGCTTCTCTGCTTTGATGGTCGAATGTCAGGAAACAGCAGACTAATTGGTGCTGTAATCTCCAAGGAAACACAGGCAACTGAGAGGGCTGAGGCTTTGTAACCCAGATCCACTAGTTTAAGTGCTGATAGGTGTCTATATACCCCACATTACAGATGACAATATTCTCCATAAACTCTGTTGCTGAAGTATCCCAAGTGAAGTGCAATTAGTACCGCAAATTCACTTGAGGATACTTGTCTAATATATACTTCACATGGTGGTTGAAGGTGTAACCAGCATTTACCATCTGCCTAACTAGAGTAGCAAACACCTGGGCTAATGTTAGATATGATGCCTCTTGTGTTCATATCTTCACAGTGCCACATGCTTTACATTTTGGGTGATGTGTTCACTTGATAGTAGAAAATTGGGAAGGTAGTTCACTAAAGTCGCATCCAAGACAGACTTTAGTACTGGAGTCAGAATATTGGTATAACAAGCTGAATTTGTCAGGTCAATGCTTTTGACTTGAGCAGATTGAACAGATTGATTTAAAACACAGACGTTTCACAGCAGTCTGCTTGTATACACTTTCCCGAGCTGTACCTTTATGATAAAATGAATTATTTACGGTTCATATCATATAAAAAATGCAACCCAGTAACAACACAACTTCTCTCTTGCTGCTAAAATATTGATTTTAAGTTTTACAAACAGCAATCCAACACCACAGCATCACCTGAACAGACTGGACCTGCAACCAGGCAGACAGGGAGGAAGGGAGAAGTTGATCTGCATCACCCAATGAGTGACAGGGGAGTAATAAAAATAAATTGATACATTTCTATGCAGAAACTGAGACAGTGTAAGAAATGAAGTGTCTCTGTATTATCAAAGCGTTAATAGCAGTAATGAAATAAGCCATGTTACCACTGAGGCCTTGGACTACAAGTGCTTGGAGAGTATTTGTTAATGAGGAGCGGTTGTGTTATCCTGAACTCCATTCGAATGTCATCACCTTTTCACATTTCCCATGGAGGACATTATTCCAATTATGTGCAATAACGTCAGCTAGCTTTCTTGGCAATTCAAAGTTTCAAGTAACAATAACTTTGGCAGGATTTCTTGAAATCAAGAATTGTCTGTATGTCACTTATTACTTAGTATTTCATATTCAGAGCATAACATACACATGTTATGTTTTTGTAATTGTATAAAGAAAATGTACTATAGAAATTCCTTATAAGACCTACCACCCTTCTAAGACAAACCTTTCTTACAAGAAATATGTCATAGTCACAATGGCAGATCAGGAATATTGTATTTGCATTATTGTTCCTTCCTCCACTGCCACCTTATCTAATCAATGAACAAACAAAGGTCATGTCAGGATACTGGGTTCAAATATTTGGACAACCTATGACAAAAGACTGGATGCATGCCTGACTTTCAATCCCTCAGTATGAAATGTCTCCTAAAAGGCATATATTCAAACAATTGGGAGCAAAGAGGTGTGGACTATTAGCCCAGTGTCATGCTTAAGAACAGTCCTTCACTGTGGAATGTTGTCCATACATTGCCAGGATGAATTCAACACTGTTTCACACTGTCCTGCTAAACTGGCCTCACACCTATCAGCCAATGAGCATCCCGGATCCGAACTGCCCAGGTTATAACATTATTATCCAGTATATGAAACATACATCTCAAATGCATTCACCCATAAGCCCTTAATCTAATGCTACTAAGTACTGGGTACCCGAATGATCTGACAGAAAATATCAATGCCAGAGAAAGTCGTATCAGATGCTTATCATTTCACTAGGATTATAGTGAGTGTGATTTCATGATACTTGTCCATTAATAATGTATGATAAATCGCAGTGAGAAGGGAACAAAGCAGTGTGTAATATTAGGTGACCCTGTGTTATTAGTGCTGAGAGAAACCATTAGTGAGTTGCTTTAACCTGTTTTAATGAGGTCTCTGCTCGGGGAGAGAGAAGGGCTGTTTCGTGCATATGTTACAGCACCCGGCAGACTCAAGCCAGTGTAATGTTGGTCCGAATGTCTAGTACTGGAGGGCTGGTTACAATATGGCCTCTGTCCCTGCTACTTTATTGCTCTTTCTACCCACATCATGGAAACATATTGTCTTTGTCTATTATTTGATTTTAAGCAGGGCAAAATTGTTGCTAGCCTCTATGTGAAGCAGGGCTGGTTTCAAGTGCTATTTGTGTATTTTGAGTCATTATGTGATATGAACTTGAATGTATTTGAGCCCAGGTAGCCTGCAGTTGAAGCTGGTAACAACTCTAGCTGCTACCCCGTTTCTATTCAACCTGCAGTTCCAGGATGTGTCCAACACCGTTTCACACTGTCCTCACACTCGACAGTCGGCACACCACTCCACGGTGGAGACAGCGCTGAATAGATGATGCTTTATGGTTTAACTGAGCCGTTATTGTCAGCGAAACGATACAGCATTTTAAATGCGGTATGCAGACAGAAGCCATAAAGTTAATTAAGTGCCCAAAGTTAATTAACGGTGTGGCCCCATGTTATGGTTCTGTCTTAATGAGTGACAGGGGGACAGGGAAGGACTGGCTGATAGGAATGGATGAGGGACGGAGCAGACTGATGCTCTAACAGCATTTCCAGCGGTGGGCCGAGTGGCTGGAGTGACAGTGTGCCTGAAATATGTCTTACAAACGATGTGCTGAATAAATGTGCAGAACGTGCATGTGTGTGCATGTGTGTGCATGTGACTTTGTTTGTGTGTCAGAACATGCAGTGTGTGTGTGCACATATTACATGACACTAGGAACATGGGGGTTGGAGGTAAAGCGTATGGATCTTACAGGGACTATATATTGTTACTGTGAATAGTTTTTTTTGTCGTGTGGTGAAAATCTGATATCCTCACAGCCCTACTTCAAGTAACAACTAAATGTGAAGCCCACATTCAAACAAGCTCGTCTAACAGCAACAGTAGCTGCCGTATTTGGTACACAGGAAAGCACATCCTTATCAACATCAAATCAGGTATTCACACAAAACGCTTTATTTATATGTGCTACAGAAAAACTCAATACACACACAAAAATATACAGCATGCACACACAACGTTGTGTTGTTATTTTGGTGGGGAGCAGAAAACTAAAGAATCAATACATACTTAACCCTAGCCGTAAACTTAACTTAAACCTAACGCTAATCATAACCAAAACAGCCTAATATTTATGCTTCAGCTTATCCTAGCCCTGAAGCGTAAGCTTAACTCCAAACTCCAAGTGTAACCTTAAAACTAACCTTTAAACAAGTAATCTACTTTTTCCTACTAGCTACTGACAAAAGGTCCTGATAAGGACACATTTTGTTACTGTTGTTGTTATGGATTTCTGGTATTAATTTGTGAATCAGTGAAACAAAAACACACACTGACATGCACACCGATAAAGCAGAGATTTTCTCAAGAGTGTTTATTACATTGGGCTGACAGCTGCTTAATGAAGTGAGAGGTAACCTGTACACAGAAAGACGGTAGAAATCCAAATTGCAGTCTATACATGATTGTTTTTAAAGCATACTACACTAACATGTTGTGATTATTAGCTCATTCCTGCTTTTGCTAATAATCGCAAATTACTTCTCAAACAAATAAAAACTTTAGCATTAAACAGAATGCTCAAGGTCCTTTGATATATCTTTTTTATTATGTTAACACAAATGTCATACATGTGGTGACACCCTATATTGTATGTATAACATTATCATCTTTTCAGTTGTGTAGTTTATCTTCTCTACTATATACATATTATTCTCATAATCATCTCAGAAACATAGACATTTTACACATCACATAATTTCCTAGCCCCAATAGTTGCATACAATGCATACTCAGAGACAGTTAGGACTAGATCAAATATTGTGAACCCAATTTCATTTAAATAACATTAACACAAAGTATAATTACATTCCACAACTCACACTAGCGAGGGCTTTCTCTTGTGCATGCAGCGCTTTTACAAGACCTTTGAACTGGAAGGTTTATAAACTCACGGTTTATAAACCCGTTTACCTGGTAACTAGCATGCTACTCATTATCAAACAAGTGCTGCTGTTGGTCTGGATGTATTCTGTTTATATTCTCCCAGACAATTGTTTCTTTCTCATTCTGTTGATGGAGTTGGAAGGACTTACCGAAGCAGACTTCCTACACCCCCCCTCATACCCCTCTTTTACGCACTGAGTGAGACATAGTCTTCTGAAGTCAGTAGACACGGTTGGTGGCAAAGGAGGCCCGTTTACACAGGATCTCAGACGCAAGGCTCGCAAGTCGTGTTCATCTAAATAAAACTGTTGTAGTGTAAAAGACCCATAACTGGTGTCTTTCAGTTTAAAGGAATTACATTTTTCTTGTTAAACTGAAACTACATCATGTAAATAGTTTAGAACAAGTGAACATTTATAGACAACACTAAATTTACATGGAATTATTTCGTATTTAACACAACAAAAATACAAAGAAACACTTAGTGCACAATTGAATGAGGGCTTTAGCATGAGATTAGGTGCTATGATACCCTCTGTGTCATGTCAGGTACAGTATGTACATCTATTGTTTCTGTGCATGCAAACGTATTATGCAAGTGGTGAGAGAACTAGAAAACAGATAGTGATTTTCTCAATGCAAAGTGTTGATGTTCGTTCTGTGTGTGCAGTTAAGGCTGCTCTGTTTAAAGGCAGTTACAGCTTTGCTAGATTTTTGCTGCACAAGATCATGTTACTGGCCAGTAATTAGGACATGCCGAGACCAGAGGACATTTCAACCATGAATACAGCTGGTACAATGTATATGTAAAATATGCATCTTTTTTTAACAGACATACCATAAGTATGACATAACCATGCTGACTCCCCTTAGAAGGAATTAATCTATTTCAAAATACCTCAATGGTCACACAACTCAAGTTGAAGTTAAGTTCAAAGAGAATGTTTTAAACAAAATATATTGCTTTGTTGCAGACTATTAGAAACCATTTCTGTTTAATTCACCCATGCTGTGTGCTCAAATAATTCACATTCAAGTAATTGTTCTAATTGAAGATAATTTACATAATTTTTACATAATAAAAATAAGAAAATGTAAGAAACGTACACATGTCGTGTACGTTTATCTGCCAGTTTCAAGTTCAGCTGAAAACGGGACATGTCAAGATATCAGCAGTTACCTACATGTAGCAAAGTCATCTACTACTGCCACCTTTACTCTGGAGAAAACAATGTGCTGTTCACCATTTTCCCTGTAGCTGCATCCAGCCAGTAAAACAAACAGCACTCCCTCTACATCGGTAGTACACAGACATCTACACTATCAGTTCTACTACCTGCGTTGTCATTCTCTGGTGTGTGAGTGCATTCGGGGCATAGTAGACTAAAGCTGTTTGCTAGTTTTAGTGCAGCCATTGTTCACAGACACAAAAAAGCTGTCTGGCTTTTCAGGCTGGCGGGACTCCAGAACACTTTAATGGCTGCCAAATGTTTATCATTGTTTTGACAGCACGTAGGATCAGCAGCTTGGGGGATGTATACCTATAGATTCTGGGAGAGGGAGGCAGGGCCTCTCCTTCCGCGCAACTCTACTGCCTCTGTTCTAGGTGCAAAACAGGCTAGTGAATATAACGCTCCTCCATTTTTCTGTGCTTTGCATTCTCCCTCTCTTTCTTTCTCTCTATTTCTCCCTCTCCCGATATGCGGCATGGGACATCATCTCAATGCCGAAGCCTTTAGCATTGAGTCAGACTTTGGATGAACGCATCAGCATCATACGACAGACATGAGAGGTGCTATCAAGGCAGCCTGATATCATGTTTCTACCTCCATCCGTACGTTTACTCTGCTACACATGCATACATGTGTTTTCTCTTTCTCTCTCTTTCTGTCTCTCTCTCTCTTATCTCTCTCTAATTCTGCTCCCTCTTTTTCTCGATCTCTTTACCCGTTTAGACTTTCCTCTATCACAGTATGTGCAGCCAGGGCAGTTCTGCTTCATTCTAATTGCATCCTTTCGATTAAAAAAGCTTGTTTTCCTTGATTACTTTGATGTTGAAATGGGAGCAAGGGAGCAATTCACATTCACTCTGCAGTATGTTTCCCCCCCCTCCACTCTTTTGTGCTAACAGCAGAATTCCTATTCATATATTGGCACTGGAACTAAATTACTGCAAACATCTCTGTGTGCCAGCCATGCAGAACGGATCGGGAAGGGACCGCAACAAGTCAGTGCCCCCTGCTGTTCACCACTGGAACAGCTTCATGACCAGTCATTCCAGGCACGTAAAGGCACGACGGCCAAAAGAAACATACTGGAATGAGTTCCAGGAATCTTTGCCAAATAAATTCCTCATGGCTAGATTCTTGACTGTGATCTGAAGACATCACACATGTGTGCTCTGATATTCACTGAGAAGTGGAGGGGTGTGAATGTCAACAAAGCCCTAGCAGAACACTGCCAGAGTATAAGAAGTCGACCAATACAAAGATTAGAACAGAATTCCTCTCCAAATACGTTTAATGCGGTACACATCTAGACTGAGCTACAATTGTACTCTGGCTTTAGGTGGACACTTTGAAAGTTCTCATCTAGAGATGATCTGAAGGACAAAGAATCAGATGTCCTTCTTCAAAGACTCTTCATTACAGTGGAGAAGCATGTCATACTGCAGTCTAGGAACCCCCTGCTGTGTACCCTACTGGGATCTGAGAGCCTCTGCCCAGCCTCTACCCAGTGTTATCACACACTGGTAACAATACAGGAACACATCAAGGATATTCTTTATGTTGAGCAGGGTCTCCTGTTTCCACTAATTCCAATTTTGAGAGCCCATGTCTGTCTTCTGCATCCCAATATCAACTGTGTGGAGAATATACCTGTATAACCATACGCAAAAATAAAGCAAACACTTTGGCTAATTAGGCTTTTAGCATTCAGATGTGGGTCAATTAAGTGTCTGGTGCAGCTGCTGAAAGCCCAGCTGGAGCCAAAGCCCAGAGATAAAAGCAAAGATAGAAAGCCCCTTCTCCCCATGTATCTGGGGCTCAGGAGGAAATCACAGCATATATCACACCATTACAACCATTCTATTACACAGCAGTAAAGCTGTGGTAGACTGTGATACAATGCATGCTGTTACTCAACATAATTGACAGTGCAGAAGCCAATGGCTGAAGCCAATATAACTATAATATGAGCCACTGCAGCTGGGGAACATTTGGGTTTTATGAACACGCCATCCTGTGTTCTATCCAGCGGTGTGCCGATTCACCCAGTTGAGATCCCCCACCGTGGGTTCTGTTCAGTTCACCCAGTTGAGATCCCCCACGGTGGGTTCTGTTCAGTTCACCCAGTTGAGATCCCCCACGGTGGGTTCTGTTCAGTTCACCCAGTTGAGATCCCCCACGGTGGGTTCTGTTCAGTTCACCCAGTTGAGATCCCCCACGGTGGGTTCTGTTCAGTTCACCCAGTTGACATCCCCCACGGTGGGTTCTGTTCAGTTCACCCAGTTGA
>JACXGK010002713.1:23168-51839 GCA_016801125.1 Novumbra hubbsi | reverse complement strand
CTTCGTTTGAACTGACACTGAGCCAAGGGAAACAGGGAACTAAGTAGGGCCAGTGATCAGTGTGATGAGGGACAGGTGTGCGCAGGTGGCCAGGTGTTTGGTGACTGTGTGATTTGTGACAGGGAGGAGCACATCGCTCACAGGCCACCAGAGGTAGCCAACGGGTCAGCAACAGTCAGGTAGGGTGGAACCCTGACAACTTCCTATACAGAAGGATAACAACACAAAAGAAATCAAGAAGGACACCCCTGATAAACCATATATCTTCTAACTTCTAATGGCTGTGGATGTCCTATTTGGAATACCATGTTTCCACTGTCATCTAATCAGTAATTAATTTGTATGATTGTGCGAAGGTCATGTTGGGAATCTTAGCTTTATAACCATGTTTCAATAACATGAATATTGTTATAACCATGATGACACAAGCACAGCTGATTTGTAAACATAAATCCAGAGTCCCTCCAGGAAACAGTCTATCTGACTTGATATGACATCTGTAGAGAAAAGTTGAGCATAGGTTTTACTGTACAAAGATACTAGCTTCCTTTTGTTTGGTCACTCAGTACAACATTATTAGGTTTAAACATGTTCGCTGAAATAGGTTACTGTCATGTCCTGGCTGGGGCCCCAAGCCTTCTCTATGCCTTGGGGCTCACCCCCAGTCAGGCCCTGACACATAGAGAGGCCTCTAGCCTTCTCTATGTCGCTGTGGGCTCCCCAGTCAGAGCAGCTGTGTTCAGTTGCCTCTGATTGGGGAGCCTACTTAGGCTGAGGGTTTTCCACACTTGGTGGTTTATTGTTTGTGTTTGTTTGTATCACAACGTTCACGGTCCTGTTTTCATTTAGTTTAATTCAACTCACAGTGGATACACGTTTATTTGTAAGTTAGTTTAGTTCTGTTTGCTGTGTTCATACAGCACCTTTACTTTACGTTTACAGTTTGTGTAGTGTTTGTTTTGTGTTCCTTGGATTAAATTCACCTTTTATTTTCACAAAAGGTCTGCGTTTGGTTCCTCCTCACACCTTAACCGTGACAGTTACAACATCATCCCATAAAATATTGTTGATCCCGGTAGCATTACCATGGTCACCAAATTGGTTCACAAGATCTTCCACATACAGTGCCCTCCACAATTATTGGCACCCCTTGTCATGATGTGTGAAACAGGGTTATGAAAAATGAATCTTTTTGTGAATAAGTTTAATGTCAATGAGAACATTTGAAATGTCCAACCTTCAATTGAAGTAAAATGATTTTTGGGGAAAAGAAATTCTGTCATCAAGCTTTTTTAACAAACCCATGTGTGCTACAATTATTGGCACCCCACCCTAGAAATGCTTAAAATACTAAATGCTAAATGTAACCAATAACAACTACTGTGTTAGAGTGAATAAGGAAAGGTATGAAATTACACAATTGTCCTATGCTCTACTTTATCCACCACATCCTAAAGAACAGTAGGTTCAGAAAAGGCCTGTGAATGTATGACTGTGTCCTGGCTGGTATAATGGCCTAATTGCCAGTCAAACATATAGTTTAACATGATACCACCAGTGTGTTGGGCAGAGCAAGGTAACACACATGGATGTCACAGTAAAAAGGCCAAAGAAACATCATAGATTCTATCACAACTTTTAGAATTTGGTTTCTACAAAGGTTCTAAGAATGAGAGTCATAGCAACCGAACAACAATGAATGTTACACAATACATCACAATACCGTCAGAAGACTACAAACCTGCTACAGTTGTTTTTTCAATTATATATTATTCATCATAGCAGTCAACAAGATAGGCACTGGACTATTACTATGTATGGAAATCAAAGATGTTTTTTTTTTTCACCCTTTCCTTTTGTGTGTATATTCTGTCTATTCTGCTGTATTGCAACAAAAGGGACAGAAAAAATTGATCTACCATGAAGAGGTAAGATGCCTCCATGTTTTATAACTAAAACAGATCTGAATGTGACTGTATAGATGCTTACTGAGTAAAGATAGTTCAACCTGGTTAAGAACTAACTGTATTTTGCAGAAAAGTGTTCCGTAGGCTAAACAGAGAGGCCCTTTCTAAGAAAGCCATTGAACATAAGGTTGATGGTCTTCTGGGAAAAGTGGTCAGACTGACAAAGCTGCCATGGGTCCCAGTTACAGAGGAGGAGGAGTTAGCCACCATCCTCCTCAAAGACTACAACATAGTAACGAGCGTCATCCAGGAACTGGATCGTATCCAGAGGGCAAACAGAAGTATCGATGGGATGTACAGGGTATTTGCTTGGCTCGTGGGGTTGAACATCGCCAATCAATTCTGTCAACACTGAAACTGACCTCAGACACAAAGCTTCCAACGGTAAGTCTTTGTAAAGACAACATTATTTGATTTAAATGTTTTGATGTAGCTAGACTTTATTACAAATAGTATGGATAATATGGGTTGTGGTCCTAGTCTTAAAATGTTCCCTTACATCTGCTTACAGGCTGACCTCAAATCAGAGGTTGTTAAGATGGAAGTCCCCATGACCCTGGACTCGGCCCCACAGCTTCCAATTGTAGGAAACTAGTGCCTTATTAAAACATAACACCAAACGTGTCATTTGACCGTAATATAAATTATAATCTACTTTGTCAATATGGGATGCAGTCTTGCATAGACACTGCTCTGCTCTGTCCAATCAAAGCACACATCCCACATTCTATTACAAAATGATATTGCTGAAGTAAAATTTGCAAACTTTGTTTGTGTAGTATAACTGGATTAAAACAAGTTGTAAGAATTAACCTTTACTTTGCCTTAATGTTTTATTCTTCCACTTGACTGTTACACTTGTTTGCTTATTGCCTGCTGAGGTCAACTCAGTGGTCAGTATGATGGATGGACCTCTGACCTCTCTGGACTCGAAAACCTACCTTCCAAAGCTAAGAAACTAGAGCCTTTTAACATGACACAATTGTCTAGATGTATACAATTAGATAAAGAAATTATAGTTCACTTTGACAATATGGGCTGTTGTCCTGCTTTGATATTGCTCTATCCCCTCATCCAATCACAGCCTGCAGACCTCAGGTCAGAGGTAAAGGTGGAAGCAGCCATAACGCTTACCCAGTCACTGAGTTCCTCTCCACAGCTCACAAAGTTAAGCCAGAATGTTTCAACATGAATAAAGGATTTGATGTAAATGTTTGGATGAAGCTGTACAATAATTCAATCATTATGAAAATGATAGGTTGTTGTCCTAATCTTTTCACAGTCTGCTGAGGTCATGTCCAAAGTTGTGGACACATCTATGAGCTTGAACTCTGTCCCACAGCTGACAATGGTTGGTATTAAAAAATGTTACCAAACATGTGCATTATATCTGTATTTAAACAAGTTGTAAGAATTTACCATTACTTTGACTGAATGGGTCGTTCTTACACTAGATTAGCCCTTCCACAGGACAATTATTAATATTTACTGGATTAGATCAAACTAGACAGTAGGAAACATTCTAATTGACTTTATCTTTTATGGGTTTTTGTCCTCCTCTGACACATTGTTCTGTTTACAGATTGTCAATCTCCTGACTGTTTGCAGTGGAATGCCAGAGTGCTGTGGTGAGTTATTCCACTTCCAAAGCAGTTAAGGTAGATCACATAAATATTACAAAGCGCATGAACAAATACGTTTATTCTTCTCAGACAAGAAGGATGTGCAAGACACAAAAAAAAGAAGCGAGGTGTTGTTGGCTTTTTCAGAAAGTTGCGGAAGCTCTTTACCTGCTCCTCTGGTATTTCCTTAGAAGACAACTGTGAAGGAAGATTATGTGTAAGGTCTACCTCTAGATCACACCCTTAACAGCATCCCCACTCCGTTGAATGTAACTCACTCCCTCAACCAAGCCATCAGTTCCCTGAATGCAGTTCACTCATCAGATACAAATCACCAGAATTCTAACCACCTGATCACACTGGTCTGTATCTCATTTGCCCCACTATTTAGTTTAGTTACCTGCACGGTTTCCTTTCTGAGGTATTGTTGTTTCCTGAGCACATTAGTAAGACTGTTTTTTTGTCATGCTTTCTTAGAGTTTCCTGTGTATTGACCAGTTTCTCGCCTTAGACTTCCTCTATCTGGATTCAAGATTTCCCATCTGTACCTGAACCTCTCTGATGCCACGTGTTTTGACCTTGTTTTTGCCTCTTTGACCACGTCTTCAAGCCTACCCAATTCATATAGTTGTTTTAATAGACCTACTGCGCTCTGCACACACAGGCACAATTACAAACATTAATAATACACATACACACTGACCCAATCAGAAACACATACACACACTCTACAACAATCACAATAAAATGATATTCTTGTGCACTGTGTATTTGACAGTTTGTACCAACATTTTAGGGACATTAGGTGAAAAATAAATAAATACTGAGTATCCAGTACTTGCATTTAAAGATAAACTAATAATAGATTAAGTAAAATAGCCGCTAGCAGTGATTCATGGGTTCCAGCCTATGCAGCAGCAAGCAGTGGAATAGGAGAGCTGGAAAGAAAAAACATGACTACTTAACATGACTCTGGGTCATTGCTACTTGATTCCCTGTTTTCCGTACCTGTATTATACATGTTGGTAATGGGAATCAAGTATATATTAATTTATATGAAGTTTATTTTTCACTTAATTTAGAAAAGAGTAGCTAATCAAATAATGTGTTTAACCTATGAAACATCCTAGATCAATGAAAATAGAATAACAAAAGCATTGTTTTAGCGCACCCAACAGGCCAATAGAGGTAACACGTAGCATGACATCTTAAATATAGGGTTGGACACAGGAGCAGACTTAGCTATGGGCGACATGGCAGTCGCCAAGGGTGGAATTTTGACACAAACCTGCAATATCGACATGGTCATGTATTGCAACCTGCCCAGCACAACATAAAGATGTCCAGCCCCTCTCTAGGATTCTTTCCAGGTTGACTCTACTTGGGTGTTTGTTACGGAGAAGGCCCGTCGCTGGCTGCGGGCAGCAACTTGATATGTGATGTGGTACTGGGAAGGTTGGCCCCTAATGCGTTTGTTAAATTATGTGCGGCAGCTTTAAAAATAAACACCTTTGCATTGGAGAGCCTGCTGTCTCGGCATCTATTTTCCATTTACCTGTGGGGAAGTAATGACAGTAAGAGTATCCTGAAGGTCGGCAGACCCGTTTGACATGAACCACGCGTGACAGTCAGGAGTCTAGCGACGGATGTTTCACTGCTAGCTAGCTGGGAACCCAGGAACACAGTTCACAATCACAGAAGCTAACGTAAACAGCGATTATGATTAACCGGGCATTGCGATATCAAGCCATGAAGTAAAAAAACATCAAACAAAAACGGTTGACAAGGAAAGTAGACCTAATGAAAACCAACGAGGAACAGTTCCAGAGAGAAGCGGCAGTCCAATGGAGGAAGAGCAGGTACTCTCACATGGAAGAAGAATCACATCACAAACTTAACAAGTTTGGGATGTCGGCCGTAAGGTGGCGCTGCCGTGGATTGAACCTGTTGGTCCAGCACATCCCATCGATGCTAAATCGGATTGAGATCTCATGAATTCGAAGGCCAGGGCAACACTTTGAGGTCTTCAATCATGTTCTTCAAATCCTTCCCAAGTAGTGGGTGCATTGTGGCAAGGCACATCATCCTGCTGAAAGAGGCCACTGCCATCAAGGAATACCACTGCCATAAAGGAATACCACTGCCATCAAGGAATACCACTGGCATAAAGGAATACCACTGCCATCAAGGAATATCACTTCCATCAAGGAACACCACTGCCATCAAGGAATACCACCGCCATCAAGGAATACCACTGCCATCAAGGAATACCACTGCCATCAAGGAATACCACCGCCATCAAGGAATACCACTGCCATCAAGGAATACCACCGCCATCAAGGAATACCACCGCCATCAAGGAATACCACTGCCATGAAGTACCTGGTCGGCAACAATGTTCAGTTAGGTGGGGTCTTGTGAGATTCATTGTGTCTTTGATTATAATATACAGGTGCACACAAAATAGCACAAAGACAATATATCAAATGTGGGTTAGGAGGATGGGCCTGTCACGCACGGAAATCCAAGTAAACAATTGAAATCACAGGCTGTTCCAACTTCCATACGTTTTATCACGGTAACTAATAATGTGACACAGTGTATATGTGTATAGTGTATATGGCTCCCACGTACCTGTATGCACTCCTCACAATACTTGGGCATGCTTACAATAATTAGTTGACTATGTGTAATGAATCAAAAACTGGACAAAATCCAGTTCCTTCATCACTCCATTCAATTGAAGAGGATATAGCCAGCCATGCTGCAATTCTCATCCGTTGGTTCAACGTCTAGGAAACATCTCTACCGATGCCATTCAGGAACTTCACATCTTTCAAAAATATTGCTGTGTGAAATGGTTTATGAACTTCTGGTTGGGGTACGTACATAGATGTACCAAGCACAATGTGCAAGTAAAGGTGATTCTTATTCAGTGTGTAATAATGCATCAGCAACATACCAGAGCAAGTATATGCTGAGTCTGGTGAACAAAATGACAAATGCAGTTAAAAAAACCAAAATGGTCTTCTTGGTTTACTTAAGAAAAGTATTGTCATTGTAGTATACCGACCACGAGTCCTTGTGGTGAGGTTCTCTATGATTTCAGCATGTTTTTGCCTCTTTGAACATAAAACAAGACTGTGAGGTGTGAAGGTAGTAAGTGTGCAAACGGAGAGGCAATAATGAATACAATAAAACAGAGAATGACTTATTTAATAAATAACGGCATGGACTGCACCACAGTCTCAAACCAGGAACAGTTTTGTTGGGAAGGGTGACATTGACCATGGTAGAGTTTTCCAAAGCCAATCACATTGTTTCATCCTAGGCCACTATTGGAGCAGGTCGTCCCGTGGCAGAACAGGGGAGATTATACCCAGAAAAGAGGGTGTTACTGTCATTCATTTGTGTTAATAGAGTGTGGGTCCATATAGCTTTGTAAATGACTGAAATCATGATATAGGTTGAGCACATATCATCATTGAGGTGGTCAAACAGGTTTAGAAGAGACTGTTCATGTCTCAAATTAACTTGTACTGCATATTACCAATAACTTGAATGCAGGTACTTCCACTGATTGCGCTAACAGGGGAAATTTTACCCAGACACTTGTAGCATCCCTCATCTTCTCTTGACACTGTTCTGATAATTATAGAGTTGTTGTGTAGTCCCATATTTAGAAAGGCCACTTTCCTCTGAAAAGGGTTATTTACTTTTGGAGGCCACATTTTCAGTCCCTCTTGGTGTCTTTTTTGGTGACTTGCAGGACGTCTTTGGGTTCCATGAGTCTGCAGCTTAAGTGAGCATCTCCTCCCAGGGTTACTGTGACAACCTGATGGGTTTCTACCAGCTGGGATAAACCTGCATGAATAGAGTCACAAATGACTCACTGTATTACAGCCTCTCTGATACAAACACACACAGTTCCATCGATATTTAGAATACATTAGTGTGGCATAGTGGTGTAGTACCAAGAATGGGCAGAAGAGGGAGTATCAATGGCTGGAGGAACATCAGTTTCCCATCAAATTAAATCATTATTACAGAAATAAACTACAGAATGTGAACCTCAGTGAATATAAATATAGTTCCATCCTCCTGCTATGTTCACTAGTAAAATAATGTCAGTTACAACATCAAAGTATGACTAAAACAAGTAAATTAAAATGTTTAGCTGTGAAATAAGTTACTCAGAGTTACAAACATTGTGGTTGTAAATGTTTGCAACTCTGACTTTGTGGGTTGCGAGGGGAATATGGTCACTAGTGTAACCAGGAGGAGAGGCCTCATTTAGGGCAGTGAATTATTTAGAATGAGGTAAGGTGTCAAACATCCCAATCACATTCAGTTGATCATGATTCATATTTATGAATTTACTGTGATTGTCTTTGAGACATCGGTTCCAACATTAAGTAGTCAGAGTTTGAGATGTGGGTGAGATGTATTATTCAACACTTTTTATTTATTACTTTGCACTGAATGTGAACATTGCTACTGCGTATCAGAGCTCACCTTGGAAATGGTCTAAGCAAGAAGTCAGCTGCAGCCTCTGGTGCATATATACTGCTACATCATAGATTCTAAACTGGACTGTTACTCTTTATCAATCAATCAAGTTTATTTATATAGCACAATTCATACATAGATGCAATTCAATATGCTTTACAAGACAAGACATTAAAAGAGAAATAAATGAAAATAAAAAAATAAAAACTTTAAAAGAATTAAAAGAGCAATAGAATTTTATAACTAACAGTCTATCTACAACTTGTCCTCTATTCGCCCGTCCACATATTCACTCAGTAAACATCCAATGCAACTCAGGTCTGGTTATACAAACACCCTGATATTTTATCCGTGGATCTTTCACACGATGCTGCGCGCCCACTTACATCCCAGTGTATTTACAATAATAGACTCATACACTCATTGCATTGCGATCTTACTTCCTTTCCACTTTGTACGAGTACGCGTTTTACAAACCGACTCCACAATTCAACCTCTTACATCTTCCCACTTTTCAGTCACAATTTAACAGATTGATTCAAACAGACATGGATCATTTTTAACATGTAAAAAAATACAGATTAAAGGAAAATTAAGTAGTATATATGATGAAAATCTTTCCTTAGTTCTACTAATCAACAATAGCATTCCATTATGACAAGTAGAACTATGCAATGGAACTCTCCTTAAAATCAATAAACAACAAACCAAAAACCAAGAATGTTGGGATAGCTAAACAATGTGAAAAGCGTTTACTGTCTCTAGCTTAAATAGTTCTAGGGATAATTATTTGGTGTTAATTAATGTTAAGTACATAAACGAATTAGTCGTTTATGTAAAATAGTAATGGAAGACAAATGTTCTAACATTATCTTAACAAGTTGTTAAGTAAAATATGTTTGGTTCCTCTAGCTTTAAAGGTTCAAGAGTTGTACAACTTATTTCCCAGAGATATGTCCAGTAAGGACTCGGTGAAAGAACCGGACACAACAGTCCCTCAAGGAATGACGTCTATGTGTCGTAAATGATCGTAAATCCCATTTTCCGGGGATCTGAGTTAATGCTCCGCGCAAGCGCAGTTGTTCTTCAGCGGTTCGACCTCTGTAGCCGGTAAGGGAAGTAGAGGCAAATGGATCTCTTGACTCAATAATTTTAACAATCGTTTTTCATCTGGTATATTATGCCGTTTTTTATTATTAATATGGAGAGAGCAGTTTTGCTCATATAATGCATTTGAAGGTTTTCTTGTTTCTCTGAATGTGTTGCAATCGCTCATTGACCTTATAGCTAACGTTAATGTTCTCAATTTTCAGAGACATACCCAGGTGACTTTCTATTAGTTGATTGTACCAGTCAAATAAATAAACATGTACGCCTGTGCGAAGTTTGTCTCTACGCCGTCCCTGGTGAGTATTGTAACTAATATTACATAGTGTGGAATGGGTATATAAACAATATTCACGTTAAAAGGGCCTGCTGAACTTGTACTGAATGTTGAATTGAATTGAAGCCTCCAAATCAACGTTCTAGTGCATGCAATGGTGCATGCTGACTAGGTATACTACTACCTCTTTTTAAAATTGCCTGTTTCAATTCAATCTAATGGTGTTTTTTTCCTACTCCTAAAATAACTCTTCTCCTAAGTTGGCTAATTGTATGCTAACGTTAGATGCTAACTAGCTTAGCTAACGAACTTTGCAATTCAAGGTCATGTAACAATTTAAAACAACGAAGACTACATTCTGAAAATAGGGTTTATTTGGCTATGTGGATTTCTTACATATGTCATACCTAGTCGTGCACAGCT
The DNA here is from genome assembly GCA_016801125.1 of Novumbra hubbsi. Classification (NCBI taxonomy): domain Eukaryota; kingdom Metazoa; phylum Chordata; class Actinopteri; order Esociformes; family Umbridae; genus Novumbra; species Novumbra hubbsi. Next base: position 41,934 of record JACXGK010002713.1, on the reverse strand, counting down.
TAGTCAGTTTCACATCTGTAAGCTTTGGGCCCTGGGATTCAAGCGTCACCCAATGATGCCCTATGTAGGACGTGAAATTACATTCCTACGATAGTTAAATTGACCGGCAGATTTATAAAACCTAACAGTGTCCTTTTATACTTCATGTAACAAATTCAGCATACTTGGGATTCAATCATTTTCATCTTTTTGTGCTTTCTATATTTGTTTCTTGACTACTTGATCAACTTTTTCAATGCCAAGTGCAACTTGTTTCCGATTGTGTCCTATAATGTGGCTGTGGAAAATCTGAATTCAGTCAGAGGGGTATATATGCAGCAGATTCCAACTTTTCACATGTCCATGGGTGCTTGGTACATCAATGACAGCAAACTGCTTGCAAAACACCCTGTGCTGACTGAACAACTGGCTATGCTTTAGAGTGAATGGGGATTGTAGGATGCGTGCAAATAATGTGAGATGGGGGGCATTCCCAATGTTTGAAAATACGTCTGAATACCCGTTTCTCTTCTAAGTATTACATTTTATAATATAGTAGACTAATATTGACAGCCCTACCATCCACGTCTTACTTGTTGGATTTCAGTGATCATGTGTTTGTGTTAATCAATGACCCCATTTAACTCAGTTAATATTTAAGTTTGTTTGTAATCAAGGCAACATTATGCTTTTTCACTCTTGTCACTGTCTTTCTGTGTACAGATCCGTGCTGGATCCAGGGCCTTATACAGACCTCTCTCTGCATCTGGGCTTTTCAGGCCAGATGCCACAACAGTGGAGGTGAGTGTCTACCTGCTCTGTTACCCTTCTGACCTTTTACCACCAGAAATATAATCTTGCCTTTTTAAGATGTATGAGCGAGCAGTGTGATAAGATTTACATTAGCTACCCTGAGGTCTCTTCCAAGTGACAAAGGGAGTCTGTGGCCATTTGGTGATCTGTGTAGTGTTGTTTAAAATCTTTTAAGATTATGTTCAGGCTGTTTTATTGGTGAACTGATTTATTTTACTGATCTTATATATTTGTCACCTACCTAGGCTACCACTGCCCTCGTGCCACAGAGCACCTTTTCCCAGATAGCACTTCGAGGTTTCCAGACCAGTGCTTTAAGCAGAGACATTGACACAGCAGCCAAGTTCATCGGTGCAGGAGCTGCCACAGTTGGAGTGGCTGGTTCTGGTGCTGGAATCGGGACTGTGTTCGGCAGCCTTATCATCGGATATGCAAGGTAAATATTTCCATTAGTAGAAAACGGGCCCTTTTTTAGGCCATCAACTATGCAGATCTGTTGGTTTTCTTTTAGAATATTTGAAGAAAGTTAACAACTGTAATGGATGCCTGTCTATTTGATTTGTGGCACTAAAGCATTTTCTTCTTCCCCAGAAACCCCTCCCTAAAGCAGCAGCTGTTCTCTTATGCTATCCTGGGATTTGCCCTGTCTGAAGCCATGGGACTTTTCTGCTTGATGGTTGCTTTCCTGATCCTTTTTGCCATGTAAATATGTCCACTGCAGATGAAATTGATTCTGAATCTACAGCTGTGATGACCTATTTTACTCTGGCTACCAAAATTGTTGTGTATCGATGTCATGAAATTTTACATTTTCCAGATTTGTTGAAGGCATGTATTGTAAGAATGTAACCTAGTACACAATTAAAATACATCTTTCACTAAAACTCTATGGGACTTCAAATTAACTTTTTTTTAACCAGTGTTTGCATGCCCAGCTTGGCTCTTGGATTCAAGTATGTGTTGCTTATAGTTAAAACTGTAAGTTGTTGCAGTTCATAATGGGTTTCAGTAAATTTTTCTTTGGTTAGAATGTTGTTTTTTTATTGCAATGAATCGTGTATCATCTTTTGTGCTTTTGGGTTTCAATGATTGTGTACATTGTCAAATTAATAATTTTAGCTTTTATGTTTACTAGGGTGAATATGCGCCTAGATTCGGGTCAGTTTGGCATTTTTCCTAATAATTAAGTCTAGCATTAGGGTAGGGAATCCTTATACTAAATGTACCAGGGTTTCCCTGCGACAAACTGGTCTTCATCTGGCTATATTCCTCTTTATTACATTTTAGTAATTTAGCTCTTCTGCAGAGCAATTTGCATTAAGTGCATTCCTCTTAAGGTGTCTTGGAAAATCAAACCATTGTCATATTCAGAATGAGTTGATTAGAAACACCTTTTTAGACCTTGCAGCACTAGTGAATCAACAAGTTGCACAAATCTATGAATTTCATTTTAACTTTGGTTGCACAATGTCTGAATATGCAGTTATTATGAACTTGGTTTTTATCTGCAACTTAATATCAATGAAACAACAGTTCATCCAACCAGTAGTTTGGATTAGCACATCCTATGAAAAACTCACAATTCACAAATTGACTGGATATAACAATGAAATTGTAACCTTCGAAAGGTAGACTAGGCACATATTGCATAAACGCACACAGGACCGTAGCTAACACAGGGAAACTTGGATATAATTCACGGGGCCATTGGTGTTCACAGGGCCACTGGCAGGGGTGCCAGGATTCCTGGCCACGGTCTGTGTACCTAAACACAGACCAAAGCAAGGGTTTTTGGCAACGTTGGGTTTGACTGATACTTAAAATGCCTACGCAGGCGTCGACGTCAGCATCGTAGAGAGGAACGCGCACCCATCTGACATCAGCATCACATGGTAACCATGGTAACATTGCGGCTCTGGAGATGCTAGATGTTCCTTGTGAAGAGGAGGCTAAAAGTCACGTGAGGCAAGATGGCGACTTCGTTAGAGATGAATACGGTGAGGTGGTGTAAGTACAATTTTTTCGCCTCATCGATATTGGCTTCATGCCCGTATATGCAACCGGTCTAATCACGTCCTGGCTGTATCCCGATTGTAGCTCAATGCATATTCGCTTCCAAGCCTGTTGCCATTCTTTGTATTGTGTATTTGTGCTACGAACTAGTCAATAGGCAGTGTTAATTACTTGAGCTAACGTTAACGCGAGCGAGGTGGCCTGGCTCTGTTATTATAAGACAGTATATGCGTTGTGATACAGTTTTGCACATTTTGCTCAGCTGCCGAATGTTTTCTCACAGACTTATATGTGTTTACTGTCTTAGGTTTCTAGCGGCGGTGGAAGCTGTTATAACACGTTATTGTGTACCGGTAATGTTAACGCAGCAAGAATGGCTCTAAATGTGTTTGGTAAGTCATTGTAACTGTTCTCTGCCTGTGTGATAGCCACATTGCTCATCCAACCTCTAAAGTCTGCCGCCTATTAGTACAGTAATGCATAATGTCACCTGTTATAAGTACTTGGGTCCGTTTTTGTCCATCTTTAGCGTTTCGGCCTTGTCGGGAGTGGTCTGTAGCGCCGTGTCATAACAGATGTAAGCAGTGTTGACTTGCTAGCTAGCTAGTTTAGTCACAGGTTAAGTCATGAGATTAGCTATTAACATTCACGAATTATAGCCTACCTTTGAGGCTGTGTAAATATCCTTTAATCACAAGATGTCAAAACAAGGTGTTAAATGACAGACGTTGTGATAATTGGAGTGGAAAATTAGCATTTTCAAAACGTGTATAGATGAAATTTGCAATTTGAAAATTGTAACATTCACAATAACTTTTGAGGTAGACACTGACAATGCTGTATATCACTTACTGCAATTAATAGAATGCATTAAAAATAAGTAAAGAACAAAATGGTAGTTAGGGGGCAGGTTTAGAAAAGGAAATGGATTGCATTTTAAGTTAGTGTTTGCATTCAGGATGGCTGCTGGGAATGAAACAGGAAGCTTTGTGCTTCTGATAGATATGCTAGCCATTTCAGTGTCTGGGGTGTGGTTGATAGCACAGTCTGAAGTCCTCTGTAGTACTATTTGAAGGTCAGTTCAGCCTTGTCACTGCCTAGTTGAAATCATAGTCATTATTTTTAATTGCCCACGCTGATCATATGACATTAGTTAAATTCACCAGAACATTTTCTTTTCTTTCTGCTGGTTCCTAAATGGCAGAGCGTTAATAGCATTGCCTTACATTTAGCTGTGTTTTCCAGACCACGGTTTGAATCCTGCTTGCGGACTGTTCCGGGGACCCTCAGTAGGTGGTGGAATTTGGAGTGTTAGAAAATAAATATGGCTTGGGTGCCTGTGAACTCAGTAGATTTAGAGGGTACATGTTGGTCTAAACCTTCTGATTGAGCAAGCAGTGTGATGTTTTTTTTAAGACACTTTTGATGAACCAGGCCCCATGAATTGGATATTGCCATTTGGGAGTTAAGCAGTGTAAAACATGATATGTATATTTCTTTAAATTTCTGGAGGACATCAAAAGTGTTTTTGCATTTTAGAAGTATCAATGTGAAAATCAAAAAACCTGAAAGAATTACGAAGAAATTGTAAGAAAAATAGGCATAAGGTGTATTCAATATTAGGTCCCTATTTCTTCAATAAATCGGTTGCTTAAATGTCTCATTGTAAATACTTTTTGTGGTGAGTCGGGTGCCTGCAAGCTGGGGTTGTTAGTGTTAGGAGCGCTCTATTTCAACAGTTTTTCTCAGACTTCCTGACAACTCAAATGGTTGCAAACTAAATTCTAGCCAACTGGTGTGGTGAAAATATTTTTAGACATTGGGTAATTGATGCGCCTTGACCATGGAACTGTTAATATGCATTATCGGGGGTTGTGATGAACAACTCTTGTTATCAACAACGCAACATTGAGTATCCAATATAATTTTATAATATAGAATACTTTAAAAAAAACTTAGGCTCCTGAAAAAATAGTAATACTAATAATATAACATATAATAACTATAATAATATATATATTATTTATAAATGTGTATATTACTTACTAACCAAATAAATTGCCAAAGTTCAAATTTCAGGCACTAAGACGTTTGCACAGTACTGTAAATGAGTTACCATATACAGAGTAACCAATTCATCAAATATGTTATGCATATTTTCTATATTTATGCTTCCTGCACTGCTAAGTGGCTAAGACATGCATTTTAAGTAGAGCATAACTCCTTGTGTTCCACGAGTTACAAACTGATGTAAGGCAAACAAAACTTATTTGCTTTACCTTTGTTCCACCTTTAGCTGGATGGATGTGCCTCCTACAACATTACCAAGGCTAGATACTGCTTGGCCACATCATCTCAAAATCACTTAGCTTTCCTTTAAAAATGTTTTGGAAGGAAATGTGTTGTCTAAAATCTTTTCATAATTTTGACAAGAACTAGACAAGATCATTATTGAAATAAAAAAAACTTAACAAAAAAGGTTGCTAAATTTAACACTGAGTTGAATGTATTACGTCTTTGAGTGCTGGAGCAAAAAATACAAATGGTTAATTTGTAGATGTAGCAAATGACATTGGTGTCAGGTCTACACCTTAGTGTAGTGTGACACACAAGCCACCAAGAGGCACTGCACATCAGGAAACCAACATTTCTGTTCATGTAGTGACATTTTTTATTTAGGGTTTGATGTTATGTTCTTTCCACAGACCATGATGAATACAGGCCTCCAGTTTGGAAATCTTACTGTGAGTATAAATATGTTCTGATTACCACAATATTGTGGGACCACTGTAATGGTAATGTTTTAATGTTTGATATTTTATTGTACCAGTGTATCAGCTACAGCAGGAGGCACCACATCCACGGCGACTAACGTGTACCTGTGAGGTAAGCAAAGCATATAAAGACACTCAATAAAGGCAACATGGCCAAATTTCAAATGATATTTCGAACATTTTAATTGTATTGAATATGAACAAACAATTATTTTCTGACACAACTACAACATAGCCTTGGTCTGGACAATAATGTTACGATTTGTTATGTCACAGCTTCTAATATTGCAACCACCACTACCTGCCTACTATTAAATTTGATTGGAATTTGGATGGTTAGAGTGAAGAATGAAAGAGTAGCATGGAGCATGGAGTATTCAAGCATTAGCATGGAGGGTCAGCATTCTTTTCTGCTGATCAGATGTGTGCAAATCTAACTGAGTTATCAGTCATGTTTGTGCGCCGTGTTCTCTGGGCTAACGATGAGAGGGACCATCCAGCTTGTTATCAGTGCTCAGTTAAAATCTCAGCATCTGTGATGGTATGGGGGTGCGTTAGTGCACATGGCATAGGTGACTTGCACATCTGTTTAGCAGCTGAAATCCTATGTCAAGCAAGAATGGGAAAACATTTCACTTTCAAAACTACAGTAATTGGTCTCCTCAGTTCCTAAACGCTACACAGGAATATTATTTAAAATATGATGATGTAACATGGTGGTATACATTAACGCAAGCAATAATGGTGTTCCAAATGTTTTCCAACATTTGTGTTCCAAATCTGTTGCAGGCATCAAATTCAAAATAGGCATTTATTTTTCCCAAAACAATTTCAACATTTGATATGTCATCTTTGTACTTTTTAAATAAATATAGGGGGAAATTATTTGCACACCATTGCATTTTGTTTTTATTTGCATTTGCAGAGTCACAACATTTTTGGAAACAGTGTTTTACTTATTTATTAAAAATTAATATTAATTTATTTTAGAGTATGACAAATCCTTGCATTTGTTTCCTTAAAAGGAGTTTCTTTTCCCTCTTGCTCACCTACCGATTTCCTCTTTGGATTCCATGCTGTCAATTTCACTAATTTCTGCCTTTGATTATTTTCTTACCCTTCTTTACTCCTTTCACTCCAACCATACCCAGTCAACCATGACTCAAAGCAGGAAATGCACATGATGTAATTATTACTAGATGCTGTCTGTCGACCAATCACACCACTTCCCCGCCTGCACAGTTGTCTTCCACCCCTACCCATTTTTCATTAATGTGTTATGACACTGTAACACTTGTTCTCCTACACCCCTACCCGTATCCCATTTATGTGTTATGCCACTGTAACACTTGTTCTCCTCCACCCCTACCCGTATCCAATTTATGTGTTATGCCACTGTAACACTTGTTCTCCTCCACCCCTACCCGTATCCAATTTATGTGTTATGCCACTGTAACACTCTCTTCCCAACAGCTCTTTCCTCTAACCTATTGTCCCAGCCATCTTCTAAATTCCTCTCCCTTATGTTTCTTGATTCTGTATCCAATAACTCTTACTGCCCTCTTCACACTCAGCCATATCAGCCTTCCCTTCCTGCTTTGTTGCTGAATGATTCAATGTGAGCTCACAGGAGTGGGCTTCAGGCAGCTGAGCAAAATTGTATCATCCTTTTAATCGATCTTCACTACCTTATATTTTTATCTGCGACTAAAGCCACTTTCTATCACTCAAAATGATAAGATTCATCCTCTAATCCCAGGCCATCTTCCCTCTCTTTCTGTGACGTTGTCAACCACTTTCAAAAGAATTTGATGATATAAAATTCCTCATTTACACATGTTGAAGTTCTAATCAACCTAGAGGTATCTACTTCCTTCGACTCTGTGAAACATTACTTTTTTCTTTCTATCCTTGGATATGGGCTTTTTAGGCTCTGCACTCAGTCTGCTCCTGCCAGTTGAGAAGATCTTTTGCGAGCGCCAAGGCTTGGTTCTAGGCCCTCTTCTCATCTCTATACTCGTTGTCCTATCCTCACATAGTGTTCCTATCATTGTTATTCAGATGACAGTCAGCATTTTCTCTTTTCCCCCCTTCCGACACATAGGTGACAACAAGCATCAAAGCGTGCCTTGTGGAAATTTCTTTTTTGGTGTCGACCCACTACCTCAAGCTTAACCTTGACAAGACTGGGTAGCTCTTTCGAAGGAAGGCCTGTTAACCCCAGTACATGTTCGTCATGGTTATGAATTGCAAAGTGTCCTCCTCCCAAAGTGCAAAGAACCTTGACGTAACTCTAGGCGACACTGTCATTCTTTGCTAAGGCAGAGTACAACCTGACCTCTCACAGGAAGCTGCACAGGTACTTATCCAGGCACTTTTGTGGTGGTGTTCCCAGTGTGTGCCATTAAACCCATGAAACTGAGTCTGAAAGCAGTGTCCTGTCATCTATTTTTCAAGCCTCTCAAGTCATCCCTCTTTTTCACAAACTGTCTTCCAGAAGGAGTTTGCGTCTGCAAGATGGCCATGTTGCTTGCCTGTTGGGCAACAAGAGAAGTTTCTCTATCCAATCAAACAATGCTTAAACCCGACATCCCTACCTGGGATCTTTGTTAAGCCACTTCTGTATAAGGGTGTCTGCTATATTACTAAAATGTAAATCCTAGGACATAATCTTTATTTTGAAATCATATTTGACTTCTAAATAAATGTAGTAAACTAAAATTCATTATATTTAGGAAGATGATCATCTCTGAAACCCTGAACTAAACACGGCTCTACTGTACAAGAAGCTCTAGTACCCTTTAACGATTCAGCGTAACTGTTCCCGAAGCATTTGGAACAAGCAGTGCTACACGGTCGTGGTTCCGTGCCTCCGTCTTGCCTAAAGGGCTCTCTATGCTCCATTAGACAGGGCACATCTGCTCATTCTGTCTTATTGCCGGCCTATTTGTCATTTGACCCCCATTCCTTTCTATTTTAAGAGCTATTTACTGAAAGTGCCTGTATGTTTACTCTACAAAGATGAGACTAAACCACAGAGGTGCTCTCATTGTGTCTGCTGGCCATTTAATGGGAAGTGTTACTCTTTTGGTCTCCATTGAATTTATTAATCTTACAAGACTATGGAAATTCATTCATTCCTACATGCACACAAACAATAGCCCACAGACACTAAACGCACCCTTATTTTCAGCCCGGTCTGTCTAAAATAGCTTTCATTATTAGAACAGGGAATGATTCGCTAAAATCATTTGTGAAATTGTTTGGGGATTCGTCAGACACAGACCACAGAGGACGTAGGGAGCCTACTTAATCTGGCAAAGAATCAGTTGTGGATATTTGAGTTGATGAATGATAAATGATTCAGTCGTAATCGAAACTTTGGTGTGTAAAATTGGGAGAGTTGTGTTTAGGTTTTGGCCTTTTTCAACTTCGTACACATCTTGGATGCTGTCTTATGTTTTTCTGGCTTTTCACCATGACCCAACCAGTCACTATATCAGACAGACTACTTAAACAGAGAGTAAGTAATGATATGTAGTCTGCTTCTTTTTGTAAATACACTACCAATCAAATGTTTGGGGTAACCTAGTTTTCCATAAAAAATACATACAAAATATTGCTAAATGAATTTATAATCATTAAAAAAAAAATCTAAATAATTATTTTTGTTTTGATTTGAATAACTGTTTAAATTGTCTCCTTCAAACTGTCCAATAATGGTCCAATTACAGCCTAGCAGATCTTTGGCATTCTAGTTGTCAATTAGTAGGTCTGAAGAGACCCCATGCTTCCTGAAACCCCTCCCACTAGTTGGATTGCCTTGATGGTTACTTCTTACCTACCATTCAGTCAAGCTCCCACAACAGCTCAATAGGGTTGAGAGCCTGTGACTGTGTTGGCCACTTCCTTATAGACAGAATACCAGCTGACTGTTCTTTCCTAAATCGTTTTTGCATTATTTGGAGCTGTGCTTTGGGTCATTGTCTTTAATATAATTGGCTCCAATCGAGTGTCATCCACAGGGTATGACATGTTGTTGCAAAATCTAGTGATAGCCTTCTTTCTTCTTTTACCCTGTATAAATCTCCCACTTCATCAGATCATTACATCTCCTTTAGAATCACATCTCCAAGCACTCTATCTTTTCATTCGGTCTATTCATTCGGTTTGCGTCTCACAAATGTGCTTTTTTGTTATCTGAACACCTCAAACATTGTCTGTCCGTAACACTTTTTTTTTTCTCCAATCTTCCTCTCCCCGAGTCTCTATGTTATTTTGCCCATCTTAATCATTATAGTCTGAGATGGCTGTTTCTTTGCAACTCTGCCTAGAAGGCCATCATCCTGGGGTTGAGGACCTGTGAGGCGTTTGTTTCACTAAACACTCTAATGTATTTGTTGTCTTGCTCTTTCTTTTCTAGTTACCCTCAATTTCGCTGAACAAGAATAGACTGACAACTTTCAAAAGAAATTTATTTTTCTATGGCCATTTTTGAGCCTTTAATCAAACCCACAATTGTTGTTGCTCCAGATGATTAGTCTAAAGAAGGAACATTTCGTTGCTTCAACAGTTTTCAGTTGTGCTGACATAATTTCAAAAGGGTTTTCTAATGAGTAATTAGCCTTATTAAATGATCAATTTGGTTTAGTGTGTCATTGGAACACAGGACTGATGGGTGGGTGATTACGGGCCTTTGTATATACGATTAAAAACCTGGCATTTCCAGCACCAATAGTCATTTGCAACTATTTAAAAGAAATATCTGAGTATATTTTTCACTTGCTGGTTGTGGGATTCATTCTAGCAGTCAGTATGTACTTTGCACTGGTTATTGGTATAGTACCTAATAAACAACCTCTGTGTGGAGCTGCTTCAGTCATCTGTGTTGAAGCAAAATGAGGGCTGGTTCTGGAAGTAGTTGCATGCTTGCTTGCAAATGCCAAGGACTAGCATTTCTTCCCTCAAGGCTTTCTGGTCTGTAACCCTGGCACCATCTGTACATGGGGCCATGGTTGGTGGCTTCGGGGACCTGCTGATGGCTTTTGCTGATGAGTACACTCGATTTCAATCTGGAAAAGCTAGCTCTGGAAAGGCCAGGTGGGAGACCCTTTAGGGGAGTTTGGGAGACTGGGAACATAACATCTGCCTGGGCTGTTGGCATCAGATCACAGCTGTTGCCAGTTTAACCGCCAGACTGGGACAGGGTCACATACGCTCATTGGTTATCTTACCAGGTGTTGCATTAAATTAAAGCAGATGTATCAATGGCTCTTTTTCACTAAACATCTTGTTATTGCAGGTCTTTAATTTACTTATTTTGTTAGTGTTCTTTCTATGTAGTGAAAAACTGGTTACCAGTGTTTCAGAATAAAATATTTTAATAGAAAAAAACACGTATTAAGTACTCTCAAAGGACTTGTTGTTTATACTAGGATTATGTGCATTTATGGATTTGTAACATAAATTTAGTTACCTATTTTCTTTGTCCTCTAACTTCAGCTACAGCGGAGGAAAATAATATTTGATCCCCTGCAGTTTTTTTACGTTTGCCCACTGACAAAGAAATGATCAGTCTATAATTTTAATGGTCGGTTTATTTGAACTGGGAGAGACAGAATAACAACAAAAGAAATAGAAAAACTCAAATAAGTTACACATTGAATCCGGAGACATGCGAGGGACAAGGCAGAAATCCAATATTACAGAGTATGGTTGAAAGAAGAGGTGAGGCAACACCTTGGTATACATGCCCCTGTCCTAACTGGTTTGAAATGTGTTGCTGGTATCAAGTTCAAAAGGGGCATGAATTTACCAAAAACAATAAAACTTCTCAGTTTCAACATTTGATATGTTGTCTTTGTGCTAATTTCAATTAAATATGGGCATACATTATTATCACATCATTACATGATTTTTACTTGTCTTGATATTTTACATCTCTAATTGTCAACTCGTTCTCACAAAGCACACGAAAGAATGCTAACAATGTGGTCTAAAACAGTAGAAAATATGAGGTTAAATGTTAGGAGGCTCTGTACTTTGATTCATTTGATTACTGAATCATGAATGTTTTAAGCATGCACTCATGGTGCAATTATGATTGGTACAATGATTGAGTATACAATAAAAACTATTGATTACAAAAACAAATGCTGTGCAGGCAAAGATCCAATGATACGAATAGCCTAGATTTTTACAGTTGGGTCTGTCTGGACTATATTGTGCATATTTATGATTTCCTGTGATGGCTCCAAGCCTTTTTGGGTATTGTCCAAAGGTACAAAAGCATGAGTGCCTTTACATCTCCAATTTGATTTATTGTTTAAATGGTTGGCTGTGGTAATTCTTGCTAGCTATTCTTTATAATTACGTATCCAAAACACACCGCTGCTAATTGTATTGCTCTTAGTGCATCAATTACAATTCGATTTCTCGTCAGTAAATGCACACGTGTGACTTCACAACACTTTTTTTAATGTCATGTAAGAATCCCACTTATTTCTGCTGTACGGTAGTGTGTAGCTCACCACCGTGGTAGGTTATACATCAAATGTGTATTCACAACCCTAACCAACTTAGTTTCAAAATCACTGTCAGTATTTGTAGGTTAACATGATCTTACAAGACAAATGTTTGGTCATATTCTGATATGGCGTTTTACTGTTGAGAAAAAAACAAAACAGTTTTAGATGCTTGTCTAGTTTCCTAGTTTTACATTGGAATGCTCTCTCTTTGTGTTCAGGTGGATAAGCGGCCTAAATATTATGGGAGAGAGTAAGTTGGCCTATTTAAATTTCGAGTATATATGTCATTGATGTAGTTGTGGTTGTATTTTTAGTGCTCCGTCTTCTCACCAGGTACCATGGGATGATCTCCAGAGAGGAGGCTGACCAACTGCTGAGTGTGGCAGAGGGGAGTTACCTCATCCGGGAGAGTCAGAGGCAGCCTGGGACCTACACACTGGCCCTTCGGTTAGACTTATGCATACAAGCACAACAGACACTTTTTTTTGTAGTTTTATTTTATTTAATTGCTCTCAGATGACATGAATGAACCATTTGTTTTATCATAGAATACAGTTTTTTTTATGCACAGCAAAAAAAGAGCACTAACCCATTAAAGGTGATACAGAAGATGATTGTTCAGAATGTATCCTTCATAATATTAATACTAGTGGATTCATGGTGTGTTATAGTATTACACCCCATGAAATATTTTGTTATATTTAGTATAATGGTATTTAGTATAAAGGTGATGTAATTAATCCAAAAATATTGAGATTTTAGCCATGATATTCTTTATATAACAAAACGATTTACCAGATGCCCTAATAGCTGGTATTGCCCCCTTTTGCTGATATAACCTCAATAAGACGTTTTCTATAACTGTCTACCAGTCTCTGACATCGATTGGGAGAATGTCTTTTCTGCTGTGTGATGTTTGAGGAGTTTCTTGCATGCACAGCCTCCAGCCTTGCATGAAGAGTTGGCGATTGTTGTTTTTAGTTTGATTCCCAAAGTAGGGCAGCGTTTCACATTCTCCTCATGAAAATGCATTGTCTTCCAAACAAGTCATGATGTTTTGAAATGCAAATAACCCACATTACTCCCCTCGGATATGGGATTGAAAGTTCCTTTCTTTTATTTCTGAGGAAGTCTCTCACCCTCACTGATTCTTTGCTCTAATTGCTTTCCATATATAATCACCTCCTGTGTCCCTCTGTGGACTGCCTTGGTTCTGATTTTGGAAAGGTTGTAATTTTGGGTTAATGAACTTTGGTATTCTATGTTTTAGTAAGGATTCTCAAATAATTATTTCAGAATATCTCCGTAGTTCATTGTTCCTTTTTGGTCTACCAAAATCACTTTGTTTTCTTTTTGATAGACAAGATTGAAATATTCATTTCTAACCGATAATGAAAAATGATTAGCATTGTTCTGGCTTGTTGTGTGCACCGTTGTGGGATTCTGTGTCTGTACAGAATGTATTTGTTGGCTCTTTTACAGCATGTACATTTGAGAGGCCTCTTTCCAGTGAGATGAGGATGTATGAGCATTTGCCACTTACTACTGTATGTATCAACATTAGCACTATTGGACCTCCATTATTTATAACCACTAAGTGCTGGGAAGGAATTATGTTACTGGATATGAAATTTGTGTACGTTTTTTCTTTACTTATTTTTTTCCCTTGGATGTAGGGCGAGAGGAAGCAGAGGCCGGCTAAGGGTCTTTTTATTTATTTTAGCTACGGTTATTCTCTGATTGATGTGAGTGTGTAATCTGCCCAGGATTTTCCATTTTTCACCCGGTCGTGTTTTTTGTCCTTATTCTCTCTGCCTGAGACGGAGTGTAAAAACTTCTACCCAAAGAAACAGATACTCATAGATGTTCCCCCCTTTCTCCCCTTCTATTCTGGACCCAGCTTTGGAAATCAAACCAGGAATTTCCGCCTCTACCATGATGGGAAGCACTTCGTCGGAGAGAAGCGGTTTGAGTCCATCCACGACCTTGTGACAGATGGGCTAATCACGCTGTACATTGAGACCAAGGCAGCAGAGTACATTGCCAAGATGACCATCAACCCCATCTATGAGCACATTGGTTATACAACTCTCAACAAGGAGCCAACACTAAAGAAACACCTGCCCATGTGCCAGGAGGTTCCCGACGGCCCGGTGCCACAGGGAGAGGGGGGAGACGAGGAAAGGGTAAGGAACGCTCAAATGTCTGTAATGGATCTAAAAAGAATGTACTGTGAAAACCAGAAAGAAGGAAACGGTATGTGAAGTGCAGAAAGTTGGCAGCACTCATCTTTTTGCTCATCGTGAGAAAGATGACAGAGAAAATTATATTTTCAATGCGGTTTTAGCAGAAAATGCAGACCATTCTTCTTATTCATTTTGGGGTTCAATGAATCTGGAATAGCATGTAGGTTTTAGTCCTGTGGAGCAACATAGTGTTTAGGTTATTTGCCAAAAACAATTTAAGCTCCAAGAATATGTCTATGAATAAATCAGATCAGCAGTAATTAACATTAATTGACTAATGCCTTGATTTCATAGCTTTTATTTAGGCTGTGTTCAAGATGTAACAGTTATGTAATTTGGTTGATAGTTAACTCTATAACAAAGGCATTTACGGTAACAACGAACAGTCATGTGCTTCTGTGTTATGGACAGTAAAAAAACAGATTCTTTTTCACATTCATAATGATAATAATATAAATCATAATACTTAGTATAACAATACCAGCTGCAAGCAGTAGTTAATTGATTCACAGAATGACACAGTAATGACATCCGTTATTTCAGTGTAAGTGTATCAAGTATTTGATACACTGCCGATTTTGCAGGTTTTCCTACTTACAAAGCATGTAGAGGTCTGTATTTTTATCATTCAACTGTGAGAGACGGAATCAAAAAAATATCCAGAAAATCACATTGTATGATTTTTATGTAATTAATATGCATTTTATTGCATGACGTAAGTATTTGATACATCAGAAAAGCAGAACTTAATATTTGGTGCAGAAACCTTTGTTTGCAATTACAGAGATCATACCTTTCCTTCTTGACCAGGTTTGCACACTGCAGCAGGGATTTTGGCCCACTCCTCCTTACAGACCTTCTCCAATCCTTCAGGTTTCAGGGCTGTCGCTGGGCAATACAGACTTTCAGCTCCCTCCAAAGATTTTATATTGGGGTCAGGTCTGGAGACTGGCTAGGCCACTCCAGGACCTTGAGATGCTTCTTACGGAGCCACTCCTTAGTTGCCCTGACTGTGTGTTTCGGGTAGTTGTCTTGCTGGAAGACCCATCCACGACCCATCTTCAATGCTCTTACATTTTCTAATAATTGCGCCAACAGTTGTTGTCATCTCACCAAGCTGCTTGCCTATGGTCCTGTAGCCCATCCCAGCCTTGTGCAGGTCTACAATGTTATCCCTAATGTCCTTACACAGCTCTCTGGTCTGGGCCATTGTGGAGAGGTTGGAGTCTGTTTGTTTGAATGTGTGGAAAGGTGTCTTTTCTACAGGTAACGAGTTAAAACAGGTGCAGTTACTACAGGTAATGAGTGGAAAACAGGAGGGCTTCTCCTAACAGGTCTGTGAGAGCCGGAATTCTTACTGGTTGGTAGGTGATCAAATACTTATGTCATGCAAATGAATTACAAAAAAAAATCATACAATGTGATTTTCTGGATTTTTGTTTTAGATTCCGTCTCTCACAGTTGAAGTGTACCTTTGATAAAAATGACCTCTACATTCTTTGTAAGTAGGAAAACCTGCAAAATTGGCAGTGTATCAAATACTTGTTCTCCCCATTGTATGAACATAATCCATAAATCATACATGATTTTTTGCAAGAGCCACCCTTTGCTGTGATTAATAGATTTAAAGGGACACCATTAGAAAGTTAAGTCTGAATTTTTTAAATTTTGAAGAGGTGTGATCAGGCCAGAGTTGTCCCTAAAGCATATGATCACACCAGTGTGATTAGAACGTATTGTTATAATGCATCATTAGAGCATCTAGGTACGAGTGACCCAACATTCAGGGTTTTTTTTTTACTCACATTTTAGCTCAAACAGTGTTTAAAACATTATTTCCTCAATGTCAGGTTTTAATTTCATAGTGTAGATTTCAAACAATTACAGGCAGAAGGTGAAATAAAGGATTACTTACATACCAACACGCAGCCTACACCATGGTCATATTTTGCTAAAATATACATAAAAAATCTGACACAAAACCCAATGATATTATCCCCTGAAACAACTGACAATATCCTAGGAGAGCTAAAATGGCTTAACCATAACCTTACGAAAAATATGTTTCACTGATCATATTTGTCAATTACTAAACATGCAAGAATCGGAATTCATAATTTATCATAAACTCGAATGAGCTTCTAAATAGTACCGTAAATAATCAAAATAATTGTCTGATAGTATGCATATATTTTGCTGCTGAAACAGGTCCCAGTACTTTTTGCATTGATACTTACAGAAAGCACACACTTTTTTACAGTTAGTCAATTGTTTTTCAGTATACATTTTAAATGTTTTACTGCCAGTAGTAGTTAGCTAATATTCATTTTAACCATTCGAAAACAGAAATGATACACTAGAAAAGATGCATAACTAGTAAGCAGGTTGGTGTTTTTGGATAGTGATGAAATGTATTGTGACGTCATAATAACATTTTGGAACTCTGAGTGAGTATTAAAATCACATGCCAAAAGCCCTGCTGGGAGGCTGCTATGTAATATTTGAAACTTGCACATGAAAAGGGTAATATCTCACCTGTTTGTTTTAATGTTCATTGCACCAGATAGATTTTAGATGCAGTAACCATAGCTAAGACTGATGCTAGTTCTCCGCATTTGAGCTGGCTAACGTTGTTAGCTTCAATAGCATTTTTTTTGCTGAATCTGCTAGCCATTCTTTTTAATGGGAATAATCGTGACAATGTTGCATTCCGTTAAATAGTTACCTATTTTAGCAAGTCACTGTATTTTCAATCCCCTAGTGTGTAATTTAAATGACAAGGTAACCCCGCTTCAAAGTTTTGAACAAAACCATACATTTTTTTTAACCAAACCATTATCTTGGACAAATTAAATGTCACACAGTTCACTGCTGTTTTGGTTTGACTGTTGCCATGTGCGATAGTTTGTGTGAAAGTTTTATTCATGTTAATGAGGATGATGTGCATCCCTATAGCATCGCCTGAACTATTCGTGGAAGGCAGAAAATTCTAGTTTACTGGACCTTTTGATTTTGCCCAAAAGAAGCATCCTCACAGAATGATGCTGCCTTTCACCATAATTCACTGTAGGGATGGTGTGTCTTGTGACGTTAGCAATGTTAAGTTAGGTGTCGTGTGGCATGGGCAATGTTTGTTAAGCTGTATCTTTGTCTTGACTGACAAAACATATTTTACATATTGCAGCTGGGTCTTTCTTTTTTTATAGACAAATACTAAGGATGTGTAATTAGTATAATATACAATATTTATTGAAAGGAAATACATATTATTTGTAAAAACCCTTGAATTTGAACTGCCAGTGTCGTCTACAAACCCTGCAGGGTGCACAGTAAAAGTTCCCCTACGTTCCTCAGCAATATTGGAAGGACTATGTCAAGCTAGTGAACTAGTAGTTGCAGAGCTAGATTTGTTTCAGTGTTTTCTAATGGCTTATGTATTTCAAGCTGGTCTGATCTTGACATTAGTGTGCCCAATTTTAACTCTGTCCAAGCAGTTGGGTCTCAGCATTGATTCAGACTCAACAGTGTGTACTCTGATGTCGTTTACGTTCCACAACTCCTATTCGCATCTTACTTGATTGGCCTATGACATTGTATCAATGGCTCTTTAAACTGTCCTATTAGGAGTGCCAGGGTTACACATTGGATTACATAACCCCTAAGGGGCTGCAATGTGCAGTGGCTCATCCTGGTTTTCTCAACACTGTGGTCATACTACCTTGGTCACTTATCTCCCTGGCTAGGCCATTTAGTCTCATTTGTCATTCCACTGCAGTCGGAAGGACGGCACTCAGACCATTTTGTGCCGTCTCAGATAAAACGGTAATGGAACTGCAGGATGGATGCAGTCCGCATAGGATGAGAACAGGTTGTCCTCTATACACGTGGAATGAAGAATCATTTTCTATAATGCATTCGTTTCCAGGTTGTTCAACGGTAATGAACGGTAGCCTGACTTGCCACTCAATTGCTCAATTGTTTTGTATCCATACTTGTTTTTTAGTATTCATACCGGTTTTAAACACAATCAGCAATGTGGAAATTCAGTGTTTGACACATTGTAACTGTCATGCCCTGGCTGCGAGCCCCTGGCCATTTCAGGGCAAGACTATTTGTGAGGCCTCTAGCCCTCTTCATGCCATTGTGGGCTCCCCAGTCAGAGCAGCTGCATTCAGTTGACTCTGATTGGGGAGCCTACTTAGGTTCGTTTTCCATCCACACCTGGTGTGGTTTATTGTTTGTGCTTGTCTCAACAGTTCACGGTTTGTCTCTGTTTAATTCATTCTCATGTGGATATGCTGCACGTTCTTTGTATTTAGTTTTAGTTCTGTTTGCTGTGTTTTTATACAGCACCTTTACTTTTTACGTTTACAGTTCGTGTAGTCTTTGTCTTTTGTGTTTGGATTAAATATCA
>JACXGK010002713.1:0-23068 GCA_016801125.1 Novumbra hubbsi | reverse complement strand
GCAGTAACAAGTTATCTGTATTTGTAGTGTCATTTTACCTAATCAAACCCATTTTTCGACCCTTGTCATGTTGTTGCTTGCTGGCGCCGTGCTAAATCATTGTATATATCAGCATCATAAGTGTTCTCCTTCGTGACCTACGGCTGCTGTGAGAACATCTCATGTATCACCGTCAAGACCGTGTGGTCGGGGTGGGAGAGTGCCTGGTAATGTATTGGCCATTTATTATTTTCCCCTTCCTACATGGTCCTGGGTGGTGTTTTGTAGATGAAGCAAAGAGGCTGTAGGTTTCAGGAGGTGCTTTGTCGTGTGACGGTATCAATGGACTCCTGCGTAAGTGCTGAGAACAGTGGTTTTGGGATGTGCGTTGTATCTTTTTTTCTTAAACCAATGTGTCTTTTTTTTATTTAGATTTGCTATGCAGGGAATGCTGCCAAGTGCCTTCTGTTGAGTGGTCGTGAGCTGCCTATCGAACAAAACAAGATTTCTGTAATAGGAATTAAAGTATTGGAGGGCCACTTGAATTTAAGGTGGTTTTTCGAGAATTAAATCATACTAACCTCAGTACTTGAGTTGCTATTGTGTACTAATGGCCTCTTTTCTGTGACATAATCAGTCTTTTTCTGTCTGTCCCCTGGTTGCTTTAACAGGCCACCTATTGAGGACACTACAGGGACACTAAATCACTCTTTCTTTTTTCGACTTTTCCCTTCAGGGAAAGCAATCTAATGATTGTTTTCTATGATTTGGGGCTATTAATGCTTTATATGATGGAGAGTGCTACCAAGGGTAAGGGACAGGAAGAGAAAGATAGCGGTGAGGAGAGGGGAATGCTATGTGTATGTGAGGGACGGAATTGGGCAAACCTAGACGGATAAGAGGTGAGTCGGAGAGGGAAGGATCTTCTAATCTCTGGTTCTCCAAGTCTCAGCCTGTGCCTGGTTGAGACTGCTGCTGTTTTCTACCCCTGTGCTGTATTGTTCAAAATCTTGAGCTGCAGCCAGAAACCAGCTTCTTGACCTCTATTACACTTTCTGTTGCTTGGATATAGCCACATCTTTGTTTTCAAAGCAGCTTACAGTAGTGAGTGAATACATAAAAAATTAATCCTTGCCTTGTCCCACACAGTGTGAATTGAACCCAGATGCCTGGCGTTGTAAACACCATGCCACCTGAGCTATACTGAAGCAAATCATGTTGCCAATGACTGTTCTCAGTCAACATTTGAATGCTAAAATGCAGGTTAAACATATAACAAAGCTATATATCTCAGCTATATTCCACAACAGTAGCAGAAAATTGTACTTCCAGCTACAGCATTGAAACACGTGGTGCTTATGTTACCAAAATATCACTTCTGTTTTTATTTTATACATGGGATTCAATAGGTATTCACCCTCCTTGGATTCTTCCACATGTTGTTGTTTTTATTTCATCGTGATTATTATTGTGCCTTTATAAAGTATTCAGATCCCTTATCGTCTTTTGTTACAGAATTCATTTATAATTTATTCAATTAATCAAATAATTGCCATTAATCTACACAAAGTGCCCCGTAATGACAAAGCAAAATAAAAATGTATTTATTTATTGAAAATTTAAAACTGTAATGTCCACATGTTTTCAGACCCTTGATTCAGTCTTTGTACATCTGTTTTTGGCACAGCTTGCAAGTGTTCTTGGGTATGCCTCTACCAGCTTTGCCCGCCGGGATTTGGGGCAGTTTTTCCCATTCTTCATTGTAGATCCTATCGTCCTCATTCACATTGGATGGGGAGCGTTGGTGAACAGCAATCTTTTGGTCTTCCCACAGCTGTTTAGTGGGACTGAAGTCGGGGCACTGGCTGGACAACTCAAAGACATTTATGGATTTCTCCGGAAGACTCTCAATCATTGTCTTAACTGTTTTACTTCAGGTCGTACATGTGTAGGACCTGATTTACTTCAGGTCTGTTTTCAAGGACCTCTTTGTATTTTGCCCTGTTTGCCTTTACATTTCTGACCAATCTCCTAGTCTCTGTGAATCATCCCCTTAGCATGATGCTCCCATCGCCATGCTTCACAGTTGGGATGGAATTTGCCAGGTGATTAGTGCTAACTTGTTTTTGACTGACATAGAGTTACATTTTAGTCTCATCTTTTTCCTCATGCTCAGGCGTCGTTTGTCAAACGTTGTTGGCTCCAGTACTGTGTCATTTAACTGTGCCACTTTAGCACACCAAAGTCATTGCCACCATACCAAAAACATGTAACATTGGGGGAATATTCTAGAGAGGCGTACTTTGAAGATGCTTCGCCAGTCAATATTTAATGCTGCTCTACAAACAAAATGTCTAATGAATAGAAAAACCAGACAACCCCAAAGTAGAAAAGTACATTTATTAAGCTAGTCGGCTTGTGGGTTTTGGATTGTATGCCAGAGAATATTCTTTGCGTCTTAAGGCACAATAAAGTGTCAGGTTCCACAGGAATTAAACATACATTCTATAAAGAAGTCAAGGCACAGAAATACATGTAGCAAACTCGAGAAAATTTTAAATATTTTGTACACAGAGTTTTTAGCAGCAGCATAGAATTGCATTTGACTACAAAGGGGTGAGTGATTGCAAACTTTGCATAAAACGCCAGCTTGATTAAACATTTTTGGGAATGACTCTTAAAGATGGATTCCTAGACATTTGTGAATCACAAATTTTTTTGTTAAACCTCCCACTTTAGGATGTGGATGTGTATTTTTATATATATATATATCGTCAGTATCTGCATAATCAGTAGAATCACTGTCATACCTCACTTGAGTAGTTTTTGTGCGAAGTATTTTGTGGGGCAGTTTAAACCTTTATCCTAACTGGTAGACCTACATTGTATTAAGGGTTTTAGAAGGTAGTAACACCCAGTTAGGAGATAATTAATTGGGTAAATGCAACCCCATTCCTTAGCCATTTTATGTATAGCCTTTATCAGTTAGGCAGCTTGTACTCATTGCCAATAGTATACCTGATCGTGTGGATCACTTAATTTGTCTAAAAAGTCAGAGAAAAAAGAATGTACTGATTTCATGTGTTCTAGGTCATGGATATGGATTTGTAAATTCATTTTGGTGTAGAATGTCTTTTCACAGAGCTCTTCAGTTGTTCTACATAAAAATGTATCCCTGTGTGGTCTTCTGACTCTCGAAAACAACACGTCTTTCCCAGAGGAAATGCTGCTCGGGTTTGTTCGAATGACAAACAGCAAGGAAGTAGCATAACACACATGGAAATCAACTGTCACTAATTGTTTAAAAAAAGAAAGGTAAAATTATTTGAATTGTAGTAATTTGGTCTTTTTCAGGTTTTTATTTAAAAATGATGTGATATTCAGACAGAGCACCATGTCCTTTAACTGATGTTTTGTGTCTTTTGTAAAGAAAGGCAGCTCTTTTTCATTTTCCCCCCTCTTTGTTAGCCTTTGTTCCCTGAAAACCCAAATACAGACTGGATACGCACTATGCAGGGCCATTACATAACACAGTAACACAATAATGTAGTGCTGCAATTCCATGTAAATACCCCTTAACATTTAAACAGTTGAATTTGAATAATTTTTTTACAAATATTTCCAATTATGGTTTTCTGTTAGTATTTTTTTGAGCGTAGTTAATATATCAGCAATGTCTTAGAACAAATGATGGTTCATGCTCAGTCTCAACCCAGAAGCTACGGTGTCAGCGTTAAGTGACATTAAGCCGCAGTCCTCATCTCTCAATCACACTGCCTTTGGGGAAATACTGTAAAGCCCCGCGTGTTTTCTTCCCGGATTAGCTTTTTCTCAGTGTGTCATGTATAACCAGGAGTGACTAAACAACGGCCCGCCCCTTTTGCATGCTTCTTCGCTCACTCTGTTACACTCTGCCTTGCGCTCCTGGTCACTCTCCTGGGCACTGTCCTGCCGGCTCCTGCTCGCTCCCTTGCTCTCCCATACGCATGCTCCCACACTAGCTTTTTCCCGCCTCCCCCCCATGGCTCTATCCACTCCAGGTTTGGTCTGTGCACCAGTAACCGTATCAGCGGGACGTAGCGCGCACGGATTAGCTCAGCCACGCGTTCCATCCGCGTAGACGCTCACATTTGGTGGCACTGTGATGTGGATGGAGTACTTCGAGTTCTTCATCTCTGATCTTGGCGTTGTTTGTGGATTCTACCCACTGCTTTAGTTGGCTGCTTTAGTTGGCTGCTTTGGGTTTACTCGCTGCTTTGATGCGTGAGTGCAGGTTAGCTCCGAGCTGACCTCTGTAAGCTCTCTCTTCATCTCTATCAGACATCACGTGGGCCTCCCAACCGCCAGTTTACCTGCTCACTGAGAAAACCCAGCAGAATTGCTCTTTTTATTCCCCACCATGCCATCCAAGGAGTTGTTTATAGACCGGGAGGGGGAAATATTAAAGGCACGGAAGGCTAAGAAGGAAGGGAGGCGCATTCGGGCTGCGGCGCAGGGGGAGAGAATGGGGTCGGGCCCCTCACCGAGGCCCCAGAAGCCTCCCGACACCTTCTGGCGACCTCTCAAACTGTTTGCCTATTCACAGCTCACCTCGCTGGTTCGCCGAGCTACCCTGAAGGAGAATGACCATGTGACCAAATACGAGAAGGTTCACAACTTTAAGGTAAGACCTGCACCTGCATGCTTTTTACAGATTTTTGCCAGATATATGTTTTTACCTCACTTGAGCGTTTGCTTGATTGGCTAACTTAACAATGTTTCCATGAAAGAGCTGAACAGAACTGCCTGTTTATAATTGGAATTAAAACCATCTAATGGTATTCAACTAGTGAGCCGCAGTTTCTGAAGTCATGACAAGGGGGCATTTCAGGTCCTCAGCTTCTAGCTGGCTCATTGACCTTCCATGTGTATCTAATACAAAGATGGAGAAGGAGAGCTTGGAAAGTGTTTCAGAACTGCACTCTTGACAACACAGCACAGCCCTTATTACAATTCTGGTCACAGAATTCAGCCCTCAACGCGATAACAATGCACCCTACCAGTCAAATACATCACCATCTTCTCCGAAGGCTCTTAGCCAACATCTCGATGTCATTTTCACCAGAGCATGGGACAGAGAAAATGTATAATAAGATTTATCATTTTCAGTAATCTATGGAAATATACACTGAATTCATATGGATTTGTTCAGGAATAAATGCATGTTTAATTTCATGTATAACTAGTCAAATGTTTGGTTTGCATCCAAGAAAGCATGAACATTTTTAATTGAACTCTTTGCTGTCTGCTGACTTCAGGCTTTCATTGTGTTTATCATTTGCCGAATATGCCTTGTATTCTTTCACCCATGCCCGAAGTAACAATGCAAAACTACTAGGCTGTACATTCATGTTTTGGTAGTCATGTGGGCAATGAGGGCAACATCTTCTCATTCTGTCATACTTTTAACTTCAACATGGTGATTTCGGATTGGTCTAGCAGTTACCCGGCAGAATTTGGCATTAGTTGATGTGGTTTCTTTTAGATAAGAGATAATCCTCTCATCCATTGAAAACATTCTTCTCTCCTCCCACCAACGGCACTCACTAACACCCATTAAGGCCAACCAGTCTGCTTTCTAGTTCTGCTTATCTCTCTCTTACAGGGTTTAATTCCCTAATTGGCAGCTTCAGTGGACAGAGGCTGTGAAGAGCCATTGGGGGGAGGCCTAGTTTGCCTATTTTATTCTTCCAGTAAAAATGTAACCGGCCCTTCCTCTCCTGTCTAGGTGCACACCTTCCGGGGACCCCATTGGTGTGAATACTGTGCCAACTTCATGTGGGGCCTAATAGCTCAGGGAGTCAAATGTGCAGGTAAGAAGAGAGTTGGAAACAAACGGCGATCTGCTGTTTAAGCGTGAAAGGCCACCATCCAAGGTAGCGTGTGACACATTTTCATTAGTCCCCTTTGAGTTCTGCGGATCTGAAGACAATCATGTCAAAACTATATCCCACAAATCGGGAATTGAAATGTTTTGTCAATGATTATTCTCTCTCTATTCTCTCTCTTAAACCAGCCCTTAAAGCTGTTATGGCAGAGAAATGTGGCTCTGACAAAATGTATTGTGTAGGGCTTGATTGCTTATGATCGAAGCATATTAGTTTTTTTTCCCTTACAAAAGTTCCAACTTAAAACCAATGTCACCTGTAATTCTGTGGAATACTGGTGCAAGTCTCTGTATTTTCTCATTTCTCAATGCAGCTTGACCTTTAACAACCTTTTCAGGTCTGAATTCACATGAGTGCTCAAGGTGACACCAGCAGTCATGGCAACACCCCAGAAACCTTTACAGTTTTCAGTGCTACTCTGGGAAGATTAGTCAGGGACTATGAGCAGACCTTTAAAACCGTTGAATAGAGTGGATTCCTACGCATATGTTGTTGTTTCAGTATTCTTTCATTAAAGTCATTTTGTTTAACTTACTGTGTTTTTGCTTATGGCTCTTGTAATGCAGGGTTTTCATGCAGGACTCCAGTCCTTAAATTAAAGCTGAAATACAACCATACAGACATTTCCTTATAACTCTCTTTTTTTGCCAGATTGTGGTCTGAATGTCCACAAACAGTGTTCCAAAATGGTGCCAAATGACTGCAAGCCTGACCTCAAGCACGTCAAGAAAGTATACAGCTGTGACCTTACGACCCTAGTGAAAGCACACAATTCCAAACGACCCATGGTGGTGGACATGTGCATACAAGAGATTGAGTCCCGAGGTGAGCAAATTAGCTTGTTTGTGTGGCTACCGAGTTTATCCCAAAATACTGTGCGCCTGACATATCATTGAAAGGTAGAAACATGCAGTGGCGTTAGTTTGTGTAAAATTTTATTTAATTTGAAATTGTACTCCTTTCCACCTCCTTATACATAGGTGTTCAATCTGAGGGCCTGTATAGAATCTCAGGATTCAGCGATCTAATTGAAGATGTGAAGCTAGCATTTGACAGAGGTAGGGCCCTTTTCCTCTGCCAATCTATCCTATTCAGTTCTCTGGGTGAGGCTGTCAGTGGGTATTGTTTTCTTTTGTCTTGCTGCTACAGTGCCTACACATTTTTTTGTGTTACAGACATTTGCATTGTATGTATCCATCAATCTACACACAATTCCCTGAAATAACAAAGCTAAAAACATACAGGGAAAATGCATATAACTACAGATGTGTGAGACAGAGGGTTGACTGCTGCTGAAAAGCACTTACCATGAATGATGCCTTGCGTCAGAAGACCACATTATAAAAGCCTTAAAGACCTTAAGGTGGGAGCACCGTAAATGGAGAGGTGGAGTTTGCCTCGTATCTGTACCAGTTCTTCTATATAGCTATATTCTACAACACATCAAACAAACTGTAGAGAAATTGTAGGTGTCTATTCATTCCAAAGGCACTGTAGTACTTTAGTGTTTTTTTTTAATTATTTCAATCTATCTAGTAAGGCCAAATCTATGATGTTAGCTTAATAGATAAAATTTTACACTTTGAATGATGCAGCATTAAACAGACAGTTTTTAATATGTTTTCAATTGTGTGTACAAACCATATACATTACTTTAGCAAATTAAGGGAACATGTAACCATCACAGTATAACACCAAGTAATTCAAACTTGAGGGATATCAGTCTGTCCAGTTGGGAACCTTAAGCAATTGTGGATCAATGTCACCTGTTTTGGTGCAAATGAAAGCGACAACAGGCGCACTGGGGAGGCAACAGCAAGACAACCCCCAAAAAAGGGAATGTTTTAGCAGCTGGTGGCCACAGACAGTTGCTCTCCTTATCTTTTACGACTGGTTCTTCTCTAGTTGTGCATTTTGGTGGTGGGTCAGTGATGGTCTGCGGAGGGTCTCACAGACCTCCACATGCTGGCCAACGGTACCCTGACAGCTGTTAGGTACTGGGATGAAATCCTCAAACCCATCGTCAGATCTTACACTGGTGCAGTGGGCCCTGGGTTCTTCCTGATGCAGGAAAAGCAGTTCCTGGATGAAGAAGGCATTAATGCTATTGACTGGCCCCAGATCTGGATCCAATTGAGAACATCGAGGACGTTATGTATCGTGCATCCGACATCGGCAAGTAGTGCCACAGACTGTCCAGGAGCTCACTGATGCCCTGATCCAGGTCTAGGAGGAGATCTTCCTGGACACCATCCGACATCTCATAAGGAGCATGCCCAGATGTTGTTGGCAGTGCATACAGGCTTGGGGGGGCCGTACACACTACTAGGTCACATTATGAGTTGCTGTGATGAAATTCACCCGAATTGCAACAGCCTGTGACTTCAGTTGTTTGATTGATATAATTGTAATGTGTCCTCTTTTCCTTCAGGTTGGATGCAATTTATTTTCATTTGCTGCCCGAGCTTAAGTTGAAATCCTTCTGTCTCCCAATAGATGGTGAAAAAGCGGACATTTCTGCGAATGTATATGAAGACATCAACATAATCACTGGCGCACTGAAACTATATTTCAGGGATCTACCAATTCCTCTTATTTCGTACGACGCCTACCCAAGGTTCATGGAGGCAGCAAGTTAGTCCTGGAATGTTTTCAATAACATAAATTACACCATGTGTTGTTCCTGTTCTGCAGACCCTGACCCTGTATGTGTATTTGTCGGATTCTAGAGATCACAGATCCAGAAAAACGTTTGGAGGCCCATCATGAAGCTCTGAAGCTGCTACCACCTGCTCATTGTGAAACACTGCGTTATCTCATGGCCCATTTAAAGAGGTAAGACAAGACCTGAAAGTTAGTTATGGTAAAACAGGCATACAGTGCAAAGAATAGGCAATTATTAGATTTCAAATTTAACTGCAAAAGTATAAATTGCATAACTAGCCTCTAATTCAGTGGAAATAAAGTCTCTAAATTCTCAAGTTGCAAATGAATGGAGCAAATTTGTTGGGTGGATTGTTTTTAGGATTGACCAAATTTTGTATGTAATTTTTTTGCAATCATCTTCTGCTGATGGATTTCTGTTCCATGTAACAGCATCATTCATTTGAATGACATATACCTGCCATGCCAATGAATACCTGCCATTATTTTAGTAAACTATTGAATTATAACAGAATATATTTGCCTGGTAGTATTATTCATAATATGCAGGTTTTCAAACCTGTGCTACAGTAGGAACCGTTCGACCATCTAACATTTGACGTAGCTCTTGAGCTGCTCATCTGATTCAAGTAGTTAAATGCTTGTTAATTTGTTAACAAGTGGATTCAGGTGTGGTAGCATTGGAAGAATCTGGAAAGCCACAGCTGGGGGTCTCCGGGGAGATATGGTGCCACTGGTAAACAGTGCCTTGCATTCAATCCTGTTTAATATGCTATTTTAAAACGCTGACACTCAAAAGCAAGTATTTTATGGTGATATTGGTGGATGTTGGGAAATATGGAATAGCGGTTAATATCCAGGATGTTTCAAAATTTGCAAATTGCTTTATTGCTTTTTGTGAATCACAAAGGTTTTGGCGACGCAAAATCGCCAAGTAGAAAAAAGTGAAAAGAAAGTCCTGTTGTTTTTTTGCCAAACAAAATGATTCGTCTTGAAGGAGCAATTCAGTGGCCCCTAAATGTGTGGCGTAGCCATGTCGCATGAACCCTTCCCTGCTCCTCCACAGGGTCATCCAAAACGAGAAGGACAACCTGATGAATGCAGAAAACCTGGGCATCGTTTTCGGGCCGACCCTCATGCGGGCTCCAGACCTGGACGCCATGACGGCGCTCAACGACATCCGCTACCAGAGACAGGTGGTGGAGACGCTCATAAAAAACGAGGACATCCTGTTCTGAACGGGAAAGGGGGTGTTCGTGAAGACATATTTGACTATCAATGACAGGTTTACTCAGAAACGAGAAATGACCATTTCATTTTGTCTATTTTTTTCTTTGAGAAGCAAGACTTATGAAGGAAATAATGAAGGATTATTTGCGTCATTTTACATTCTCCCACACCACGTAGGACATCTGAATAGGTTTTCCCATCTGATTGGTTTGGATTGCGTACATTAAACTTGTCTTTTGCATGCGCCCCCCCACCCCCATTTCTGTCGGGGGACATCGATGAACCACACACAATGCTTACTTTACTTGGGGTGGCTAGTATGTGATTTCTGAACCCGCTCACTCAACATGACCTCTGTCTGATTTTGTGAATGTGGCTCATTGTTACACAATGGGTTCATTTTCCTGTGCGTCACAAACGTTTTTGGATGTTAAATCGAATACCATCCTTTTTGTAAACCTTTTAATTTAGATGTATTCGTGTTTTCTTTTTTTATTATTGCTTTACATATTCATTCCACTTTTAAAGAGATGCAGCGGGATGTGTACATACTTCTCAGCCATGTAGTGTAACGCTCATAAGGCAAAATGGGTGCCTGAAACTACGTCCTATTAAGTGTGTACCATGCACACCTTGCAACCTCATTGAGCTTGATTGTGCCTTTTAACCTTCTGATTAACATTGTCTATCTGTTATGGTTGTTTCAAGTGTCCCCTCATTCCCTGGTCTGACTATGGCAAATGATAACAAGAAAGGTACAATTCCTGAAGAAAATGTGTGCACTTGCTTAACCTGTCTAAAGTCATTTGGGGTAGTGCTAAAGTAGTAGTCATTTTTTTACTGCAGCAGTAGTGGTGCTGGTGGGTGTAGTAGTTGTGTTGATTGTATTAATGTCAATACTAGTTGTGACTGTAACAAAACTAGTGCTTTTTAGTTTGAACCTTCTGAATGTTTTTGAAGTTATTTCAGTGGTTAAGAATGTTGCGATAAATCAGTCTACCACGATTAAAGTGAATTTGACATTTTGTTTGCACGAAGTCTTCGTAGCTAAATGCAAGCAGTCTGGTTTTGTGAGTTACTAACTCTAATTGTTATTTTTAAAAACAAATTAATTAGTTTATGCCTGATATGTTAATGACTCACTGTATGTTGTAAAATGTGTTAACTTGTATCTGATTACTGGTCTTGTACCAAACAACACTAAAACTGCCTTTCTATTTTTGTAAGAGTTTTTTGGGCATTTTTGTCCTTTATTTGCTAAAGATAGATAGAGATTTTCTATTCGTGTTTTACAACAGTTTAAGTTGTGAAGTTTACTCCTAATCAAGAAGTGCCTGTATTCATCAAGTTTATGAAATCTTTATTTTTAAAGCAACTTTACAGGAAGCTAGGCTTGTATTTACAAGAAAATGAGTGATAACTGAGCTAAATCTTAAGCAAGAAGTTGTTTTAGTTTTGCTCGACTCAGAAATGTTATGTAGCTAATACTAATAATGTTATTATCCATACAAAGATGGCACTTAACAATTTCTAGTACAAACAAAAACCTTTTAGGATCAGCAGTAACACTTAATAATTAAATTAATTTATGTTAAATAAATTGACATTCCACTGGCACAGAACTGTCTGTGTTACTACACTACTTGTAGAGGGCCTCATTAGCATACGCAACATTGATAGAGGATAAAAATCCTTTTGAGTGTAGCTTTAACAGTATATATTTGTCGAGTAATTACGCAATGTAATTATACAATGTATTTGTGGCTAAAACTGTGCCCTTGATTTCTGGAGTCAAAATAACAGATAAATGTAACCCAATTTAGGTTTGACATTTACAACCCTGAATTATTATACTTTTCAGTCATTTATGATTCAGAAATGCAATCTCAGATTGTTGGGGAAAAAAGGTTGCCACCTTCGCACGAGCTTAACACCTTCCATGCACGGTGTGAGGCAACCAACACAATCCCTTCACTGAGGACCAGGATGACTGCAATCTGTCCCCAGCTACAGCCGACGTAAGGAGAGCTTTTAAAAGAGGGAACCCTTGGAAGTCACCAGGGTCGGATGGCATTCCAGGCCATGTCCTCAAGGGATGGGCCTACCAGCCTGCGGAGGTTTTCACCAGCTAGCAGAGGTTTTCCCCACCTGCTTCAAGTGGGCCACCATGGTCCCCGTACTGAATAAATCTTCCATCGTCTGCCTGAATGACAACAGCACTGTGGGGCTGGCCTCCATCCTCAGCGCTTTGAGTGGCTGGTCAGAACCCTAACCCTTCCTGACATCTTGGACCCCCTTTAATTTTCCCCCCCCAAAAAAACTAAGGACAATGCCATCACCTTGACTGCACACACGGCCCTCTCCCACCTTGAAAAGGGTAACACGTACAGTGGTGAGTACAAGTATTTGATACACTGCCAATTTTGCAGGTTTTCCTACTTACGAAGCATGTAGAGGTCTGTAATTTATCATAGGTACACTTTAACTGTAAGAGACGGAATCCCCCCAAAAATCCAGAAAATCACATTGTATGATTTTTTAGTAATTAATTAGCATTTTATTGCCAGACATAAGTATTTGATCACCTACCAACCAGTAGGAATTCCAGCTCTCACAGACCTGTTAGGTTTTCTTTAAGAAGCCCTCCTGTTCTCCTCTCATTACCTGCATTAACGGCACCTGTTTGAACTTGTTACCTGTATAAAAGACACCTGTCCACACACTCAATCAAACAGACGTCATGAGGAAGGTGAGGGATCAGCCCAGAACTACAAGGCAGGACCTGGTTAATGACCTGAAGAGAGCTGGGACCACAGTCTCAAAGAAATCCATGACACACTACACCGTCATGGATTAAAATCCTGCAGCGCACGCAAGGTCCCCCTGGATGATCCAGAGGAGGAATGGGAGAAGGTCATGTGGTCTGATGAGACAAAAATAGAGCTTTTTGGTCTAAACTCCACTCGCCGTGTTTGGAGGAAGAAGGATGAGTACAACCCCAAGAACATCATCCCAACCGTGAAGCATGGAGGTGGAAACATCATTCTTTGGGGATGCTTTTCTGCAAAGGGGACAGGACGACTGCATCGCATTGAGATCTTGGCCAACAACCTCCCTCCCTCAGTAAGAGCATTAAAGATGGGTCGTGGCTGGGTCTTCCAGCATGACAACGACCCGAAACACGGCTAGGGCAACTAAGGAGTGGCTCCGTAAGAACCATCTCAAGGTCCTGGAGTGGCCTAGCCAGTCTCCAGACCTGAACCCAAAAGAAAATCTTTGGAGGGAGCTGAAAGTCTGTATTGCCCAGCGACAGCCCCGAAACCTGAAGGATCTGGAGAAGGTCTGTATGGAGGAGTGGGCCAAAATCCCTGCTGGAGTGTGTGCAAACCTGTTTAAGAACTACAGGAAACGTATGATCTCTGTAATTGCAAACAAAGGTTTCTGTACCAAATATTAAGTCCTGTTTTTCTGATGTACCAAATACTTATGTCATGCAATAAAATGCTAATGAATTACCTAAAAATCATACAATGTGATTTTCTGGATTTTTGTTTTAGATTCCGTCTCTCATAGTTGAAGTGTACCTATGATAAGAATTACAGACCTCTACATGCTTTGTAAGTAGGAAAACCTGCAAAATCGGCAGTGTATCAAATACTTGTTCTCCCCACTGTATGTTAGGATGCTGTTCATGGACTACAGCTCAGCATTCAACACTATTGTGCCCACTTAGCTGGTTCCCAAGCTCGGGACACTTTTTTTCTGCAACTAGATTCAGGACTTCCTGATGAGTGGACCCCAGGTGGTGAGAATAGGTGACCTCACCTCTGCCCGGACCCTGAGCATCGAAGCCCCTAAAGCCTGCTTACTCAGCCCCTCCTGTGCTCCCTGTTCACGCTTGACTGGCCACACACAGCTCTGATGTCATACATTTGCGGACAACACCACCATCCTGGATCTCCAACAAAGTTGAGACTGGATACAGAGTTGTAGGTAAGTGACGTGGCTACATGGTGCCAGGACAACATCCTCTCTTATAACATCTGCAAGAGGATGATGGTGGACTTCAGGAAGCGGCAGACAGGGGGCCCACATACACATCGCTGGAGCAGAAGTAGAAAGTCTCCAACTTTAATTTCCTTGTGTGTTCATCGAAGATGGCCTCACCTGGTCCAGACAACCATACTAAAGGTAAAAACAGCCCAAATGTGCCTATACTTCTTGATGAGACTAAAGAAGTTTGGCATGTCTGCAAAAACTCTGAGCTACTTTTACCGGTGCACCAATGAGAGCCTCCTCTCTGGCTGCATCCCTGCCTGGTCCAGCAGCTGCTCCGCTGTGCATTGCAAGGTCCTCTAGGTGGGGGTGAAGTCAGCGGAGCGCATCATTGGCTGCCGTCTCCCTTCCATGCATGGCATCTATCACACACAATGTCTTAGGAAAGCACGGAACATCATAACAGGCTACAGACACCCGGGCTGTGGTGTGTTCACACTGCTCCCATCTGGCAGTACAATGCTTTAATTTAGAATATTTTGTCCATAGTCCCATTATTACATTATTTGACATTTCTTCTGGCTGCTACTGTTATGTATATTTTGTTTTAATTTTTGCGTTATATATTTGTTAATTACTTCGTAGATACGTGCCATGTCAAAAGAAATACTTTAAGGGTTAACTGAACTGGCATTTCTTTTAAGGAACATTTGTATCTGAAAATATTGTCACCCTAGTACTCAAATAATTCACAATTTTCTTTAAACATTGTTATTGTAATTATTTACACTTCATTTCATTACAGTTTTACAGAACCTTTGTTGTTTTTCCTTTTTTCTCAGCAAATAAACAGAAAATCTATTGACAAAATAATCAGCTCTAATCCTACACTCAGTTCTTGGGAGGACAGACTAACTAACAGCAGTCACAAGCTTACTATAAGCGTTCACTATCAGTCAGATATACATTTGCTTCATTATTAAAAACAGGCTTAAATTTGTCCTGTCATGATCAGCTCATTCAACACTGATTCACCTCACACCTGTAGCCTGTCTGTGTGTTGGCTTGTGTCTAAATGACAACGGTTTGACAGCAAAGCTGGATCATCAGAGGCTGATTCAATTATTATGATCAAGTTTATGATTTGATATTTTATTATGAAGCACGGATATACCCTGTGTTGGTGCACAGCTAGCAGGCACTAGTGGAATAGTTACACAAGCTAGGCATCTAGCTGGTGCACAAGCTTCCATCTATGTGGAATTGTTTTGGAATATGCACAATTTTATAGTCTGTATTCTTTATAAGCTGACCCAACCATTTAAGTTAAATTCCCTTGCTTCTGCCACCTTCCTCTAGATCTAGGATACAGGATTATGTACACTTTAAATGAAGGTGAAAGTAATCAGATCCAGTATTTGTATAGAATTTTCTTCAGTACCAGTGTTTCTAGTAACTTCAATTACAGTTAACTAGAATATTCCAATAATATTTAGTTTAATATGCACATATATTCATCATTAAACAATTACTTTAGCCTACTTAGTTATAAGCATTAAGTAGTCATAACCTTTAAAATATTTTCAGAACAAATCAAATTCATTTCCTTTAACTGTTAATACAGAGTATCTTAGACAAGTCAGCAATGACACAGAGGATACTTTTTTTATTAGGTAATAGTTTTTTATTTTTCAAAGATTACAGAAAAAAAGACAAATCATTACCTCAATTAAGTATACATATATCCATGAAGATTGTACCTTTCTAAATATCTTCATTCTGTAAACTGAAGAATGATCAGTACAAAAACAATCCATGTGATATAGTAATCTAGGTGGCCAGAAGTTTTGAAAACGATTGGTTTACACAATACTGGCTGCTGCAGTGTTTTTAAATATTTTCATCAGATGTTACTATGGTATACTGACGTGTAATTACAAGCATTTCATAAGTGTCAGAGGCTACTATTGACAATTACATTAAGTACATGCAAAGAGTCAATATTGGCAGTGTTGACCCTTCTTCTTCAAGACCTCTGCATTTCACCCTGGCATGCGTATGCCTCAGGTGAGCTATAATGTCCTCCACCATGAGGTCACAGACCATCAGAGACAGTGACTGAGTCCTGCTGGGCTTTCAGTTCTCTATGGGCCCTGAAGATATTAAGGTATTTCATCCCAAAATATTGAATGCAGTTCATAACTAAGCAGTTCATTTTCCTTGGATCCTCCTCAAGTTTCTTCGAGGCGGATTTGAACACTGTGGCCCCGGTACTGAAGTGGCTCCCAAATCTTGATGTGGATGTGAACAACCATATCATCACAAAGATATGCGTTATGCACATATCTCCTGTCCAAGAACACATTATCAAAGTTGTTTCTGACAAGTTCCAGAGGCACAATATTAATCTTTGGTTTGTTTATCTCTGCCTCTTTTAGGGTCTGGTCTTTTACAACCTGTCCATTGTAGCGATATAAGGCCTGTTCATACTGTAAAGACGTTTGTCTTTAAAATACTGTCCTGATTTTATGTAAGCTTTAATCTTCTAAAAATATTTTTTTTGCACTGGTTTTGGTTCAGGCTTAGGCTTAGGCTTAGGCTGGTGCTTTATTCTTCTGTGTTTCCACTCCGAACAGGTCACAGCTAGCCACCTCAGGGGTATCTGGAATTATCCCAGTTTGCACTTTGACCTGTTCTAGCTCATATCTAAAGGTTGTTTTGCGGTGAATTAATTATGTTGTGGTGGATTGGAATGCGTTGGTTAGTGGAAAAAGCATCCTGACATTAAGCCAGAGGGTCGTTACCTTTGGCTTAATGTCAGAGGTAACAACCCTCTGGCTTAATGTCAGGCTGCCTTATTAAGACAGCCAGACATTAAGCCAGAGGGTTGTTACCTGATGTCTCCTCTTCTTCATCGTTGTCTCCAAAGAAATATTTAAGATGGATCCACATGGTGTCTCTTTTAGAAGAGATGCAGAGTAAAATGCCAGATGTACTCCATCTTATCATGGCTAGGTCAGTGGTGGAAAAGTAGCTTGGTCTCCAAAGCCTCTTCATAGCTATTGGCTATTGGACGCTGTGTGCTGGGGACTTGAAGGGGATAGGTCACACTGATGTCCTTGTATATGGTCAGGATTCCCTCACAGATGGCCTGGGGAATGGTGGAAATGATTAGATTCTTATTAGCCACATCATTTTTTATCTTGATTGTTGTCCCAAACTTATTGTCCAAGGCACTGCGAGAAGGCATGTATTTTCCAGATAATATAGGTGTATTTTAGTTCTACACTTGTTAAAAAAGGAATAGTATTTTGCTGTATAGCAAATCGCTGGTATTGATGAAGGGCCACAGGCAACCCCACAAGAGTGTGTGTGGAGCCAAGTCTCAGAGAGGGGACACTATACTAAGCCATATATGGTTAGGATAAAGGATACACGTATGTGATTGGAAAACAGCCAGATGTGGAGGTGGCCTGCTGAAGGTTTGGTCTCCTGTTCCGTTACTTGAACACAGGGAAAAGACCACAGAAGAGCTTGGGTGTTGTCCACAATAACCGCTGTCCCCAATTACATTTCCTCCTGAAAGACTTGTTAATCTAATTGAGATATGCTTTGATGGTGGAACCAAGTACCACAAGTTGCTAAACTTGATGTAAAATGTTTTGCTAGAAGCATTGCTTTACTTGGGCTAGAACAGCAAACAGGCTAATTGTTCCTTTTTTGGACAAAAGAGCAAGCCTTAGTACATTGTTGCTGTCTGGAGAGTCAGGAACTCTGAAGCACTTTCTCTGTAAAACAAGTAATTGATAGCTCTGAAATAACTTAGCAAAGATCTAACATGCAGTTTATTTCAACAAATGAATTTAGTTTTCTACAGAACAGCAGATAATTAATTGTTTAGTTACATGAACACTACTGGATAATGGCAAACCTGCTCATCAAGGTAACTCTCTACCAAAGATCCTTGGTTGGATGTTGAGTCATCTATTTTGTTGTCCCA
The DNA here is from genome assembly GCA_016801125.1 of Novumbra hubbsi. Classification (NCBI taxonomy): domain Eukaryota; kingdom Metazoa; phylum Chordata; class Actinopteri; order Esociformes; family Umbridae; genus Novumbra; species Novumbra hubbsi. The sequence goes on along the minus strand of JACXGK010002713.1, from coordinate 5,272 downwards.
GTTGTAACCAGTAGGCAAATAAAACAGATCAACAAGCTTTCTGTACCAAAAAACGAAACTAAAACAAATCTATAATATAACACTATATTAATACACAACGAAGAGTTAATGCAATCGATAAATACAAGTAACACCAGCGTTGAAAATATGAGCGTGAATGCAAAATTAAATAGGAACCCAATTAAACCGCTAGATGGCGCTCGTTGACAGGATACGTTCAGTGTTGAAGAACAGCACCAACGTAATCTCAAACAGTACGTTCGTTGTGACTACGGTGGATATTTGCGAGTGATAGAAATCGCGACGGCGAATATATTTACTTAGACTTTATCTACTAGATATGTTTTGGGTAGCTAGTGTTTATAACCCGTTCATATAAAATCATTAAGGAATTACACATTATTTGTATTGTTTAATCAGTTTGTGTTCTTATTTTTTTTTTCTCACGTTTCTACTAACTATTTGGACTCATTACTTACAGATAGCTACTACCATACTGATTTCAAACAACTTCCTCCATTTTATACCACATAACTTGTATTTAATCCGTACCAAAACCCAGACATTTAAAGAATCAATTATGAAAGAACATTTAAATTGTAGAATATACCTAAATTGACCTTTTTGGTTGGGCGCCAAACACAATGTGTTATTATTTCTGTGACATAACTTTTGTTATTATTTATATCAACAACGATTTTGTCTTATTATATCATGTAATTTAGACTCAACCTAGTGAGAAACACATAATAAAATACATAACATTGAGCACAATAAGAAGAAGAGCAATACTGAGGTTGTTACACTAAAAACATGAATTTCCTTTCTATTTAATTAGACTGCTATTTATTTTCCTACCAATCTTCCCTTTAGTTCTCCCTTCTGGCTTTCTCACTCACTCATTTAACTTTACTAATTATTAATATAACTAACATATTTCTTATTAATATAAAAACAAGTTAAAACACCTAATTTCACAAATACATTTAAGCATTCAATAAATGTCAATACAACTTTTCATGTGTAGGATTCCAAAAATGTATTGTGGAAAAAAAGGAACGAATGTCAATGAACTGAAGTTGGAGCAGGAAAAAATATCACGACGTACCACTGCGTCTGGCGTCATCTTAATGACTCTTATGCTAAGCGTGCCCTTAACCTTGTGCAACATTTTCATATTATTTTACTGTTTGAATTGATTCTGTCCAATATCATCATGTCTCTTGCTGCAGAGGCATTCGTCTCCCAGATAGCAGGTAATGTGTGTAATACCTGGCATGCAACATGAAGCTAACTAAATCTGCTAACCTTATGTAGGTAGCTACATTTGCAGTTAGCGTTAGAATGGGATAAACAACAACGTTCTGAATGTTACCTTGCAAAATAATTTTTACAATGTTGATAGCTAGCTAGTTAGTTACTGTTAGCCAGCTAGGTAACGTTGACCTGTCTCCATATCTTAAACTCAACGAATAGTGACTGACACAATCTTTTGAACTATGGACTATGTTTACTTAGCTACTGTACATCCATATGAACAGCGATAACGCTGGATAATGTAGGTCCCTCACTTAAAGAAGTATGGAATGTTGCTGAGACAATCTAAATGAAGTAAAATATAGCTATGTCAATTATTCAGTTATTCTCTGTTTGCTTGCCTGCCTGATGGTCACAGTAGCATTCCACCCATGTTGATGCCTCTCAGATTGGTTGAATAATAACTTACAGTTTTACATAGATGTGCAACTTAATGAACTCCTTAACGTGACCCTTTTGTCGATGTTCTCTTTCATATGTTTTCCAAAAGCTGCGGAGCCATGGCCTGAAAATGCCACCTTGTATCAGCCTCTCAGAGGTAAACCATTGACTCCCTGCAATTTAATAAGAAATACTGTGTCTACTTTATCGTTTTCGGAGTTGGTTTCTATGTCATATTTTCCTAGCTAGTGCGCTACAACTTATTATCTGTACTGGAGTTTTTAATTTGGAATTAGCGCTCTAATTCTTCACATGGATAAAAAAACATGAATTATCTGCTTTGAATAGGAATTTCTGCTTCAGTTTTTGTTTTACCTAGTCAAGGTCAATTGTCAAGAGTTAGAATTGGGGTTAATTAGATTAATGCAGAATGGGTTCAGGTTAGGTTTGGATACTTGCGCTAGATTCGGTTTAAGCATAAATAGTAGGTTAAATTTTATGACCAACATGGTTTGCTTCAGGTAAGGTCTGTGTTTTGTATTTTTATGTATGTATGTGCACACACACACACACACACACACATACACATAGTGAAACATTTTAGAACATTTTTATTAAAAAGCTGGCTAAATATCTTAATGTACTCTGAAATTAAAGCATTGAACAAATAAACAATTTGAGACAAAATAATTAATGGAATATTTTGTTTAACAAAATAAATTCAACATTTGACTCATCAAAGTAGCCACCTTTTGCAGACATAGCAGACAAACACACTTGTGGCATTCTTTCTTTAAGGGAAATGAAATATTGTTCAGAAAGTTCTTCCCAACACTTTTGCAGAAGTTCCCACAAAAGTTTTGCACCTATAGGCTGCTTTTCTTTTCATTCTTGAGCCCCATTCATTCCAAATCAACTTGGTGGGTTTTATGTCTGAAGGCTGTGCTTGGCATTTCATGATTTGAAGTCTACAATATTGTTAATTTATTTTAAGTTATTACGGACATATCCTGGAGGTATGTTTTGAGTCATTACTTTGCTGTAGGATGAACCCCTGACAACCTAGGTGTACACCCGAGGGTATTACATGGTGCTGCAAAATGCTCTGGTAGCCGTTTTGGTTATGGGTGACCCTCACTCTGTTGCCAACCCAGGATCTAGCAAAAGAGCCCCAGACCATCACACTTCCTCCTCCATATTTGACTGTAGGTGTCACACACTGAGGACCATCCTTTTGCCTACTCAACACGGTAGTAAAAAAATACATCATGAACTGAAGATTTATGGCAGTGCTTCAAGGCCCAGCCAAGACTTCTTATTTACCATCTTAGCAATTACTTTTTTATCTGCCACTTAACCTTGAGCTACAGGTTTGACAGGTTTTCATTTCATCGCTCACAGACTTATTTTGCACTTTCTCTTAATGAAAGACCTACGAATTATCTTTCGTTTTTTGTTAATTCTCGCCTTCTCTCACCATTATGATTGCAATATACTACTTCCTGCAGTACAATACTGTCCAAATAATGCTTAGGTGGTTTTTATAGGACAGAGGACAGACAGAGGAGAGTGTGCTGAAAGTGCAGTGGTCCAGGTTTAAACCCATGCAGCAGCGGTATACATGTGTTCCAGAGGCAGCGGCCTAGACCGCTGGACCAGCCCAGGCACAATAATATAGGCTCTTTAATACAGACAGGGTTTGAAAGTAATCTGTAAAAATTGGGACACCTGTAGGAATTGTTAACATCAAATTTCACTTACATTGTTCCCTGGAAAAATACCTTTTATAACTCTGAAATGTACATTATTATTCACTTTTTATTAACCCAAAAAAATGGGTGTGTTATAACTAACTAGTTGTGTGTGTGTTATAAATAAGACACATTGACTATCAATATTAGCTGTATAACAAAGAGGTTTTTGTTTGTGCTATTTTATGCAAATATATTGACAAATCACCTAGTCCTAATGAGATTCACACAGTTGCCTAAACTCTGGAAACCTGGAACACAGACCTCATTTGAAGCAGTTCTAACATTCATTATGTAATAAATTAATTGTGAAAATGCAAAAAGAACCAGTATATATTTTTCCTGCAAACTTTCATTGGTGTTATGACGCATTCTTTATATGTAGTCTAAAGAGATTGTTGTTATCACTTTGATAACTGCTTATATGAAGTGATTTTTAATATGAATTCTATTTATTCAATTGTTGGATTGTGGTAACAGGGCTTATTATTTTTAACCTAATTGGTATTGTTGTTGTTATAGCTGTAGTCAAACTGCAGTGTATCTTGTCATTTCATAAGGTACTAATGAATGACTGCCTGTTGGACTGTTTGTTTTTTCAGAGGACCAGATACTACTGTCTGATTGTGCATCATCACTTGCTGTACAGGTAGGATAGTATTTATGTCATTGTGATGTCTGAAGACCAGGTGAAACAGAGTTAGTGTGTCGGCAAACACAAGCAGCTCATGACAAAATTGATAATGATTAATGAAGAAATGTCTAGCAGATCCCCAAGCCTCCTCACATACAGTGGGGAGAACAAGTATTTGATACATTGCCGATTTTGCAGGTTTTCCTACTTACAAAGCTTGTAGAGGTCTGTCATTTTTATCATAGGTACACTTCAACTGTGAGAGACGGAATCTAAAACAAAAATCCAGAAAATCACATTGTATGACTTTTAGTAATTAATTAGCATTTTATGGCATGACATATGAATTGGTCTGTTTTTTTTTTTTTTTTTAATGCACAGCGTCCCATCTTTATTCGGAAACAGGGTTTTAATATCCTTGTCTTTATCTAAATTCAATAACTCTTGCCGAGGTGTTTTCACATGACTGTACACAGATTGCTGCGCCAAGGTAGTTCACTGTGTAATGTGCTGTTTTCTGTCTCTCAGGCTTATTTAAGGATGTGCAATCTGCCTGTTCAAGTGTCCTGTCGGCCAAACGCAGAGTATATGTCCCCTTCTGGTGAGTTCATCGCGTTACTGAAAGAATCGTTTTTATGTGTGTGCCATAGTCAGTTACTGTGAGTTCATTTTGAATGACAACATGCTGCACGAAACCAAGCGGTCATTCCATAAAATCAGTTTTTTGGTGCCACAGTGAATTTCGCGTCTTATTCTTCTCCCTTCAGGTAAAGTCCCCTTTGTACATGTGGGAAACCAGGTGGTGTCTGAGTTGGGGCCCATAGTTCAATTCACCAAGGCAAAGGTAAGTAAGGGTTCTTTAAGAGTTGGAGATCCACAACCTCTTTAAGCTCCGTCATTGAACACTCCTAATACTGGCCATGCTGTTGTGACTGCTTGCTTATCTACGCATCCTGCTACTAGACACTCCATCTCTAATACTGGCCATGCTGTTGTGACTGCTTGCTTATCTAAGCATCCTGCTATTAGACACTCCATCTCTAATACTGGCCATGCTGTTGTGACTGCTTGCTTATCTACGCATCCTGCTACTAGACACTCCATCTCTAATACTGGCCATGCTGTTGTGACTGCTTGCTTATCTACGCATCCTGCTACTAGACACTCCATCTCTAATACTGGCCATGCT